>JAJPUD010006664.1:87434-113754 GCA_023553655.1 Myrmecobius fasciatus | reverse complement strand
CTCTCTCTCTCTCTCTCTCTCTCTCTCTCTCTCTCTCTCTCTCTCTCCCTCTCGTTTTGCTGAGGCAATTGAGGTTAAGTGACTTTCCCAGAGTCACACAGCTAGGGAATGTTAAGTGTCTGAGATCAGATTTGAACTTAGGTCCTCCTGACTTCAGGGCTTGTGCTCCACCTAGCTACCCCAAATAGTAAGTTTTTAATAACTGTTTTTGATTTATTCATAAGGAAACAAAGGCGTAGAAAGTTGAAGTACTTTGTCAAAAATCTTATTGGTAATAAGTAGATGAGGCAAGATATTTGTGTTCAAATTGTAGGCAATGAGCGATGAAGACCATTAAATAAAAATCTCTTCAAAATGAAATCATCACTGAGAATGACCAGTTATATAGTCTTTATTTCTGGTCATTATCTTGACACAGAAAAACTTTTCTTTCATTGACAGCAATCAATACATTTTTATCTCTTCCATGACATACTAATACTGAGAAGAGTTGGAGGCCCTGGGAAAAAGAACAACACTGAAAAGAATTTGTAATGGGACAGTTATTTCCATTTTTGATAGAGGTATGACATTTAGAAAATTAATTTTGTATGTTCCAATGCAAAGACACTTCTTTCCTTGCTCTTCAGTATCACATGTGAACCAAAGAAATGAATCCTGAAAAGTAATAATGAAACAGAAATAATTCTTAAAGTCTTCCCCCTCTTCCTTATTCTCTAAATCTATTTTCCATCCTGCTTTTTCTCCAATTGGCTCTGAAGGTCCCTGTTTAAATTCTCTTTGTCCCTGAAAAAAACAGGTCACTCTTCCAATCTTCCGACTGGCTCAAACATTGTGACCCTCTAACCCAAATTCTCTGAGATCTAGGATTCTTCTGTGCCAATCTGACAGAAGCCTTCTCTAGGCTTCAGCCACACAAGTCTTCTTAACTCGTGTTTCCTCTATTCTCTTCAGAACCTCAGAACCTTGGGAAAGAAAGGGAAGTCAAATCTATAATTTCATCAGTGTGTGGAACTCCTTATATAAAACTTCCCTCCACCAATATGCTCAGAAAATATGCTGCAAACTGATAATCTCGGAAAGATGCTTGGAGCACTGAGAATTTGTGACTTAATATGGGCCAGAAACAAAACTAGTTTCTTTACTCAAATTTTAGCTCTCTAACTGCTATGCTGAGAACTCTTTCTTACTAATTTATATCAAGTAAACATTTAAATGCATTGTGTATGCAGAGCATGGTTTTAAACTCAGGACTTCTTGAACTAGGTGTCTTAGGGACTTCATCTTAAATTCAGCATATCCAAAATTTATCACTATGTGTCCCTCACCTCCAAAAAAAATTAATCAAACAAATAAACAAAAAACTTCCCCTCTTCCAAACTTTCCTGTTACTGTTGAGGGTGCCTCTATCTTCCCAATTCCCTATGATTTCAACCTACATATCTTCCTTTATTCTTCATCCTATTCCCAAAATTCTATTTTTTTCCAAGGCTTGTTGATTTTACCTTTTTATATCTCTTATTCTCTTTTTCCTTCTCTGACACTGCCACCACTCTGGAACAAGCAATCATCATCTCATGTTTGGACCATGCAATAACCTGCTTTTTGGTCTCCAAGCCACAAGTTCCTCCCCCCCATTTCAATGTGTCCTCTGTTAGCTCTAAAAGTGATGTTCCTAAAGCCCAACTCTGAAACATGCTACCACCATTTCTTACTCAATAAATTCCAGTAATTCCTTGTGTTCTCTAAGATCAAACATAAAATACTCTGGCATTCAAAGCTCTTCAGAACCTGCTCCCTCATTCCCCATTCCTACCTTTCCAGTCTTCTTACACCTTACCCCACCCCAATTCCCATGAACCCTGTAATCCAGTGACTGGATTCCTTGCTATTTTCTGAAAAAAAAATCTCCATCTGCTGACTTCAGGTATTTTCACTAACTGGCCCTTGTGCCTGCAGTTTTCTCCTACCTCATCTCTACCTCTTGCCTTCCCCAGCTTCCTTCAAATTTCAACTAAAATTTTACTTTTGATAGAAAGATTTTCCAATCTCTCTTAATTCCAGGTCTTTCCCCTTTGTTATCTATTTATAGTTTATTCTGTATGTACTTTATTTGAACATAATTGTTTCCATATTGCCTCCCTCATTTGTCTGTGATCTGCTTCAGAAAAGAAACTGTTTAATGTGTGTGTGTGTGTGTGTGTGTGTGTGTGTGTGTTTTAATCCCCAGCACTTAATACAGGGCCTAAAGCATAATAGGTACTAAATAAATGTTTATTGACTCAATGGCAATGCCTCTGATTGGCAGTGATTTGAAGGACTCTATGTAGATGTATACAGGTAACTAGATAAGAGAGACTGAGACAGAGTGTGTATGTTCCCTTAGGGAAGTATTGAGGTTTGATTTGTCTAATAGATATCTTAAGCACATGTCCAAAAATGAACTCATTATCATTTCTCCAAAACTTTCCCCATTTCCTAAGTTCCCTGGAATGGTAAAAAACAAAAACAGAACAAAACAAAACAAAACAAATATCACCCAGTATTCTCCCAACAAACTTGTCATCTTCAACTCTTCATTCTCACCCTCTAGTATCAGATTTATTGCCAAGTCCTTGAGATTCTTCCCTTTCATCATCTCTCCAATTTACTCCCTTTCTCTTCTGATAATGCCTGTCAATCTCTCAGCCTCAATTTTCTTGCCTCTCTATTCCATCCCTCACTCAACTATAAAAGTGGATTGGCCAACAGTATATCCCAGGTCAAGCCCTAGTTGATCATTGTTCAGGTCTTGATTGACTCAGTGAATGTAAATAGCAATCTTTTCAGTTTTGTCAGAAACCCTAAGGATCTTCCCCTCCCAGACTGATTAATTGATTGATTTAGGGTTGGTTTTTTTTTTTGACTAGGTGAAAGATGTCATTCTTTGCCTCAGTTGCCATTTAGCCTTAATCACTAACTGGGTATGGCTTCAATCAAACTGAGACCTGTTAAAGACCTTAAAAAGGCCAAGGTCTCCCACTGTGTCCAGTGCCATCTCCAGTAGTCCGGATCTATTTCTGGCCACTGGGACTCAGATGGCTCTGGAAGGGAAAAGGACATAAGTGATCTTGCATAGCCCTCTCCAACTTACATCTGATTCACTTGCATATCATGGCATCCTCTCTCTGATGGTATTCTTTGAGAAGAAAGAACCAATAGCAACAACTAAGCCAAAGTAAACCTTGTTACATCCCTATTAAATAAACTTCAATGGCTCTTTATTACCTCTAAAATCAAATATAAAATTCTCTATTTGGTCTTTTTCAAATTTTTCATAACATTACCTCCTCTTACGTTTTCAGTCTTCTTCCACCTTATTCCCCTTCACATACTCTGTGATTTAAGGAAACTAGCCTCCTTGCTATGCTTCAAACAAAGCATGTCCTGACTGTGATTTTTTTTTAATGGCTGTCCCTCTTGCCTGTCTTTTCTTAGCTCTATCTCTGGTTTCCTTGGCTTCCTTCATTCTGGTTCCTCCTACTATCTGCAAGAAATGTTTTATAGTCCTATTTAATGCTAGCACCTTACTTTAAGATCTTCTCCAATTTGTCCAGTATTTATCTGTTTGTACATAGTTGTGTGCATGTTGTTTTTCACCCCCAGCCCTCATTAGATTACTCTTGAGACAGACCATGGAACTGTTTTTACCTTTCTTTGAACCCTCAATTCTTAAAACTTTGATATACATATAGTAAGTGCTTAATAAATGCTTCTTGAGTTGTTGACCAGTTGAGATAAATGAATCCATGTTTGCCTTGTCCAAAATGGTCATTTTGCTCAATAGTCCATTACTATGCTGTCTAAGGGTGGCAGCATGTTTCATTACTACTCTGCAGTCATTGTTGAGTCATTTCATTGTTCAGAGATCTTCAATTTTTCAGGGTTTTTTTTCTTTACATTATTGTTATGATATAAACTGTTCTACCTCTTCAACTCACTGTACCATGTGTCAGCTTATACAAGTTTTCCCAAAATTCTCTGAAACCTTTCCTTTAATTATTTCTTAGGAGCAATAACATTCTATCACCTTCATATACTAATTTGTCAATTAATCAATAAGCATTTCTAAAAGTTATTTAAAAAATTTCTGCAGATTTGCCCCCCACCTGGTAGCACTTCCCCATTTAATTTTATTGGCAATAATTTGTGTGTATGCAAAAACTTTCCACATTCAAGTGTGCATTTTATCTCTATTCATCTAGAGATATTCTCTATTCTTTGTCTGGTAATGAATTCTTTCCCTACCCATAGCTGTAAAGGGTATTTTTCCATTGCTTCTGTAATTTGTTTATGATATAAAATTTAATATCTAGGTCATTTATCCATTTGGAGCTTATTGTGGTATATAATTTGAGATATTGGTCTAAATCAACCATCTGTCACACTACTTTCCAATATTCTCAGAAGTTTTTGCCTATATAGTGAGTCCTTACTAAAGCTGATGTTTTGGGGCTATCAAAGATTGTGTTATATTGCTTTCATATGTTGTATATATAGCCTGTTCTATTGATGGACTTTTCTGTTTTCACACCATACCAAAGAGTTTTGATAATTATTGCACTGTAGAATATTTTGGAATATAGTACTGCTAGTTCCCCTTCCTGCTCTCTTTTTATTTATCATTCCCATTCAGAATTTTGACTTTTGAGTTCTTCCAGCTAAATTTTTTTCTAGCTTTTTCATGGTTTAGTGTGGCATTAAATAAGTAAATTAATTTAAACAATATTATCATTTTTATTATATTGGTATGTGCAAGTGATGGCCAATTAATAGTTCTCCATTCATCAAATTTATCTTTATTTCTGTAAAGAGTATTGTGTAGTTGTTTTCTTGGGAGATAGACAAATATTTTAGGCATTCTGTATTACTTTGTATTTCATTTTTAAAACAACACATGATTCTAGGTACTATGGGAGGTAGGTAGAGAACAGCTAGAGATTGAAAATTAGAGTTATTTAAAAGCAATGAACAAACATTAAATAAAAATATGTCCCTCTCTAGTGATGAAGTTTCTTTGTGTCCTTATTTCTGTTATTTTCATAGCCTCACTGTTCCCAAAAGCTTAATTCTAAAAAAAAATGTAATAAGAATCTGAGCTCAAGAGTCCTAATCTGGGACTGCACATTCTCTAAAGTGATTAACCCAGCTCTCACTCATAGAGAGTAACCATTACATCCTTTCAGACTTTTAAAGTTATTGGAGTTTCTAATATTATATGGCTCACAGGCCTCCACTAGGATTTCAATCATGATAACTAATCATTACCAATTAATCAGCTAGACCTAATTAACTTTTGAAAAGTGTTAGGTACCAAGGTGGTTTAGTTAGTACAGTTATTATATGCTTTCCCCCTAAAAGTCCCCTACTAGTACATATAGAAGGCAGGAGATTGTGGGCTTAGACTGAGACAACACATGGCAAAAGAACAATTACTAGATTCTAGAAATCCCTTTGCTAGAGGCCCCACAGTTTGCTTTGGTGTGATGTAGTTTTTCTGCTAAACTGTTAGAAAAGCTTTAAGCCTATTTCCTTTACTTTTCTACTCTGTCCTTTGGATCCAAAGCAAATACTATTATCAGCCATTCTGGGGATGATGCCAAAAATTCTGAAGGGGAAAAAAGTCTTAAATCTTTCAAACCCTTCAGTTTTCAAGGCTCCTTCTGCCAAAGTGGGAGAGATAGGGAGGTGAAGGCTGAGATGGAAGCTTAGTTCATGGCTCTACACTTACTTCCCTCTCAGGTCCTTAGCTGGAACTCCAATAGGCACTTGACTACTCTAACTAGCTCCATGTTTTTGCACAGGTCTCAAAGGATATGAGCCAATCTGAATAGATTTCTTATCTCACCTAGGCAGGTGTCCAGAATATATTCTCATCTGATAGGTAGCTCAGGTTTAACATCTTGACACTTTAAATAATGTAGAGGTGATAGTTTTGATTTGACAAACTGATCTCACTCTTGCACTGTGTTGCAGCCAACAAACAAAAACATCCATTCCCAGATTTATTTAACTAATGGCTTTTTTTGCCATTGCTACCCAGGAGATCAGGAATTTGTTCTCTAAATTAAGTGACTTGCCCATAGTTACACTGCTAGTATGTGTCGGGCCAGACTTGAAGTCAAGAAGATGAGTTTCCTCAGGAAGATGACCTCATAGCCAGCACTCTATCCATTGCCCCACCCTATAGTCTATTCTCAATTTAGTTGGAAACAAGTTCACATAGTATACAGACTTTTACCATACTTCAATTGCACCTGTTTTCCCTCATTGTAGCCTAAAGCTACAGTGATTTCTCTCAGCACCCTTGTTCATAGGCCGATTCTTTCTATTCCCTCCCCCTAATCATACCCTAACACTGGTTAAAACTGAATTTCTTCACAATCACTAGAATTCAGCACCATCTTCTGTGGAATCAGTTCATAGAATGTTGCTAAATTTCCCGTTTCTTACTCCAAAATTTATGTGATCATTTCCCCCAAGATGCTTTTGTTTCATTGTTTTTTTTCCTTTATGAATCAACATTTTTTTCAAAGTCCTTTCATTTCTTTCAAGTTTGGTTTCCAAGGTACAAGGTGTAATGCCAATGAAATATAATATGATAGACATAATGTCAAGAATACTAAATTTGGAATCAGAATATCTAGATGGAAATGCTGATCATGCTAATTATTTACTACTTGTATGATCTTGGATAAATCAGTTAACATCTCTATACCTATCATCTGTTAAATGATAAGTGCTGGGAATAGATATACTTATCTTAATAAAATCCTAATGAACAAGACTTAGACATAAAGCATAATGTCAAAAACAAAGGAACAAGAAACACATGATCTTTCAGATCTATGTAGAAAGGAACATTTGATAATCAAACAAGGGAGAAAAATCACAGAAAATAGATGGATTTAAATTACATATATTAAATATATTTAATTATATGAAAAGAAAAATGTTTTGCACAAACACAACCAATGGCATCTTAGAGAGATGTTGTAGAAGTCGAATTAATAAATATTAGTGACTGATTGGAAATGAATAATAAGGGATAGGGGAAAGTCAAGGATGATTCCAAAGTGATGAACTTATTTAATTAGGACATTGTGCTGTACTTTACATGGTGCTCCAAGTGTTTGGAATATGATGAATTTTAAGATGTTTATAGGTCATCCAAATAGTAATATGTAACTAACAATTGTTGATTTATGACTAGTGTTTTAGAAAAATAGAGATGGATATGTAAATCCAGGAATCATTTGTGTACATTTGAACTCCTATAAGTTAATGAGTCCTCCAAAAGAATATTTATTGATAGAAAAGAGAAGAGGCCCCAGGACCAAGCCCTGAGGAAAACCTGACAGTATGATGGCAAATGATGAGTGAGAATCCAGAAAAGGACACTTAGAAGAAGAGGAACAAAAAGAAAACTAGCAGAACACAGTTTTCTTTTTGTTCCTCTTCTTCTAAATGTCCTTAGAGTTCAAGGAGAATCAGGATTGATTGACAAAAGATCAGATGTTCTACAAGTTTAGAAATCATTACTGATATATGGGAGAGACAAATTTTATTTGAGTGGTGGAATTGGAAACTAGTTTGCAAGGAATTTAGAAGTAAGGGAACTCACATGCCTCAAATACAGTTTCTTTATGATCTTACAAATTCACCCAGTTTTCATATTTCTACTGAGGGCAGATGAAAGAAATAAACTATATATAAGCTTCTAGAATTTGTGAGAGGATATTGGATCGAGGTTACATATAGAAGGGTTTGCCTTATCACAGAAAATATCTATCTCTTCCTGAGAGGCAAGAAGAAGGAAGAAAACAATCTGTGAAAATATACAGCAATACTGATGTATGAAGTAGTGGAGAAGGGAATGCTCATAACAGATGGCCTCTGTTTTGTCAGTAAAACAAAAATATTTTCAAGGCAATTGAAGGAGATATTGGGAAAGTTTGGAGCATAAGTTGAGGGGAATGGGCAGAAGATGAATCAAAGAAGAAAACATTTTCTAATATAGCAATGAAGGCTCATATTAAATAGCATGAATTAGTTGAATGAGTCAACATAGTTGTAAGAGTTGCTCTCATAATATTCCCAGTTCAAGAATCTGGGCTAAAAAAAGACAGTGATTTTGAGTTAAGGACTGATTAGATAAGGTAGATAGCAAGACAAGAGTGAATGAGAATCAAGGGTTTAAGAGAATATATAGTATATAGTACAGAGTAGTAAGATGAGAGGACAGGGAAATATGAAAGGACTGGTGAGATTGAGATGTTGCATGTTGCCATTATTATTGCCCTTTTAAGGACAAGAACTATTTCTTCCATTAATAAAATACAAATTCTTCTGTTTGTCATTTAATATCTTACAATCTGTCTCCAGACTATCTTTCCAGACTGCTTTTCATATTTCTTCTTCTCACCCACTCTGCATTCTAGTCAAACCAACTTACTTTATATTCTTCACACACAACATTTCAGCCTTGGAGATGCCATAGCACAGGCTGTGTGCCATGTGGAATTGTACATTTTTTCATATGTGCCTCATGGAATTCTAAGTTTCTTTGAAGATTAGTTCAAGTACTATCTCTTACAAGAGTCCTTTCCTATGAGCCTATAATCCTCCCAATTGTTAGTGTTCTTATTATATGTGAAAATATCCTATAACTTATTTTGTGTGCTTTTTAAATTACATCTGTGTTTATATATTGCTCCCCTCCCCAATATAATATAAACTTCTGTGAATAATATCCATTTCCTTTTTATCTTTGTATTGCCAAAGACTAGCACTTGCTGAACATAGTGACTAGCACTAGCTGATGCTAACAAATGTTTATGGGATTGAATAGGTAAAAGAAAGAAAGACAGAAAAAAAAGGTAAGGCTATTAAACACTTGAGAAAATTACTGTGCATTATTAAGCAAAAAAAAGATTTAGAAAATGTCTCAAGCTGCTCAGTTTGTGTGTCTATTTTCCCATCTCTACACAATTTTTATGTGAAAAATATGCACATATAACAAGGGCATCCATGATCAAGGTATAATTTCACAAGCACATAATGTCCTCTAGTTGACCAGGTATGTAAAGTCACACAATTAATTGATTGATATGGGAAAATATAAAATGAGACTATATTTACTCAAAGAAAAATGTAGCTCCAACAAGGCATCATCAATTCATTTGCTAAAATCATACAAGATTCTTAAAAAAATACAACAGACAAAATTTTTATACCCTTCTATTTAATTAGTTAGCCAAAAAGCATTTATTAAATGCATACTGTATACTAAGCAGTGTGCTATGTTCTAGAAATACAAATATAAAGAACAAAACAATTGCTACTTTCAGGGAGCTTATATTCAAATGTAACAAGTACACATATAAATATAAACAGCACAAATATAAAAAAAAATATAAAAATATTCACAGTAGTTTAATTCAGGATTGTTTGGGAAGAAGTTTACCATACTAGGTTTCATGCAGAAGATGGAGTTGGGGTTACTTCCGTAAAGAAAAAAAAAGGACCCAGGAGATGGAGTATATTCCACATATGTAGTATGGCCAGAGCAAAAATATAGAGGTGGGCTATTTAGGGTCATGTGTGAAGAACGGAGAGATACAGCTAGTTTGGCTAGATCAAGAGTATAGAAAGGCAAATAATTTCAATGAGGTGGAAAAGATAAGTTGGGGATAGATTATAAAAGGTGTTAAAAGCTAAGCAAAAGAGCTTCCATTTTATTTTTTGAGTTAATAGGAAGCTACTGTTGTTGATTGAACAGGAAAGTCATAAGGTAAAAACTAATTTTAAGGAAAATTGCTTTGTCAATAGTGTGTAGAATGAATTGAAGAAGGAGAGATGATATGGATATCAATTGAGAGACTATTGCATTAATCTACTTGAGGGTTAATGGAGGCCTTTCTATGTCTTTATCATCTCCTGTTCTTCCTATTTCATGTGCTTCTCTGCTCCTAGAGGAGAGATTATCCAGACATCTCAGAAAACTCATAAAAGGCCATTTACCTTCTAAAAGTGAAATGCTGGGGCCTCCTGTGCATATTTATAGAAATGGAAAATATCCTTTGGGATGAAGAGGAGGAGGGAAAAGAGAGGGGAATAGGCTTCCCCCTATTTGTTTCTTACAGTGGTTTTTGTTTTTCTCATTATCTATCAACCTGAACAATAAACAGGACCAGATGGCATGTAGGCATGTTGACAAGATCATAAATGAGGAGGAAAAATAAAAACAGATTTTGATGAACATAAGACAGAAATAACATACCAAGTTGAAGTTTACTTATGTAACAGGGGTTTGGTATGTGGCTAGATCACCTAAGATGGATACATCCCAGGGATCCCAGGGACTTACTTTTGGGAGAATTGGAACAATTGTGGGCATTCTGTGTTAATCTGTCACATGTTTGGAAGCAATTTCTTTACATTGGTTATATGTTGTCCAACCTTCTGCCTGGGACAGCCTCTTATCTATCTAGTTGGATCTCAGAAGAACCCTTGAAATGGTGGGGACAGGAGAAGATAAAGACCCAAAAAAGATTCCCACCAACCATGACCACACTAAAGAATAGAGTGAAAGTGATAGTTGTAAATGGACGGAAACAAAAGGAAACAGACATTATCTAGTACTAACTTCTCATTTTATAGGTGAAGAACTGAGGTACCAAGAGGAGACATTAGTTTTCTAAGGTAACAGAGCAACAGTACTAAACCTTAGATTTTTCCATTCCTGGGTTAATGATTAATGGTAGGAGGCAAAGAAACAGAAGGGTAGATAGAAATTAGTCATTCAAAGAATCCTTAATCCTTCCCTCCCCTTTTCCCTGTCCTTATCACAACCTTATGGTGGTGATTCAAAAAACACACCCTGTGTTGGATTCTTCCAAAAGTAACAGACTACAAGGAATTATTTCATTACTTTTTCTTTTCCTTTTTTTTTTTTTTTTTTTTGGCAGAGTTAAGTGACTTGCCCAGATTTGAACTCAGAGACTTCTGACTCCAGGCCAGTGCTCTATCTACTACACAATCTGGCACTCCTCATTTAATTAATTTTTTAAAAGTACTTCAAAGTTGTTTTATTGACATATTTGGTTTTAACATTCAAATTTAACATTTCAAGATTATTTCTATTCTGCAAATAATAAAGAGTGACTTCAATGAAAATGCATATGACATTCAATTCTTTTCTTTCAAGATTTCCTGGAAGATAGTGTTTAGATTCTTTTTTTTCATCATGGCTTTCAGGAAGTCCAATAATCCTTAGATTGTCTCTCCTAGATCTATTTTCCAAGTCAGTTGTTTTTCCTAGGAGATTATTTCATGTTTTCTTCTATTTTTTTCATTTTTTTGTTTTTGTTTGACTGATTCTTGAAGTCTTATTGAGTCATTCACTTGCATTTGTTCAATTTTAATTTTTAATGTATTGTTTTCCTCACTTTTTTAGCTCCTTTTGTAACTGGCCAATTTGTTCATTGCATATTTTTTTCCACTTCACCAATTTTGTTTTTCAGTAAATTGATGTCTTTATCATATCTCTTTTGGAGGGTTTCTTGCACAATTCATGTCCCCATTTATCATCTAACTCTCTTTTGAGATTCTTTATGTAATCTTCCAGAAAAGCCTTGTGAAATGGGGACCAGCTCATGTCTCCCTTTGTGGCTTCCTCTGGAGTTGCTTTGCAAATAGGAACCTCAGGATCTGGGATCTGCCCTTCTTTCTCTCCATAAAAGCTGTCTATGGTAAAGGTTCTCTTCTGTTTCTTACTCATTTTTAAAAAGCTTGTCTGTTTAAAGCTGAGAAGCTGCAGCTGTAGTAGTTTGCCCTGGGGCAATTTGGATAATTAACTTCCCGTGATGGGTGAGGACCTTGCATTTGCACAGGGTTCCAATCTACCTTTTACAAAAGGCAGATCTGCAGAGCACCTGCCCACAATCAGGGCAGAGTGTCCCAAGTGCTTCAGATACATTCCCCAGGTGTTTAGAGTTTCTGCCACACTGAGTCCCGCCCAATTTCCTGCTCTTGTCTCCTGGCAAACTGCTCAACCCCCTGCCCGACTGAAACAGACCTGTTATGAAGCTCTTCAAAGGTACCTTCGGCAAGAAATGTTTCCTACTCCAAATATTTGTGGGTTCTTTGATTTAAAGATCAGTTCAGAGGCTTAATTTGCTGTTGATTTGAGAGAAGGTCAGAGGAGGACACAGAGAGTTGCATTTTCACTCTGCCATCTTGGCTCCGTGACATTCAATTCTTAACTAATTTAAAAATATTTTATAATTAACAGAAATCTATTTTCTCTTCCTTGCTTTCCTACCCCATCAATAAAGAAAAGAATAACAATTCCTTATAACAAATTTGCATAGTCAAGCAAAACAAGTTCCTTTATTGAAAATCTATATATGTGTGTGTGTACATATATATACATATTTAGCATATATGTTTTTCTATAAATATGACAAGGTAAATATTTCTATCTTTATTTAGATGTTACAGTATGTCCCTTTATGCAGACAAATATATGTATGAATGATTTCTGCACCATAAGTCTGCTACTTCTGTCAGGAGGTGGATAGTATATTTCATCATCATCTGGAACTATGGATAGTCATTACGTTAATCATAGCTTAAGCAGCTTTCAAAGTTGTCTTTAAGTATTATTACTATTGTAAAAATTGTTCTCTTCTGCTTATTATATCCTACCTTGGTTTATAAAACTCTGATTAATAAATAAATAAATAATATAAATAAATTTATAAAATTATAAAAGTCCAATTAATAAGGAAATGTAAAACATAGACAATTAACTGTGATACAAAACATAACTTGGTAAGCACATGAGGAATGAAATGTCAAAATACTAGGAATGTCCTTCCTCATTTATCCATGCACTTTACTTATAATATTATATAGAAACCATCCAAGAAGGGCAACTATTCAATACAAAATTTAGAATACAATGACACTGGCAAACCTAAGAATTTCAGTTCCAAATTTGAAATTAGTGTCTGAAAAACATAGACATATCCCCTCACATATATACCTATAATCAGAAGGTGCCAGTTAAATACAGTATCATCCCATGAAGAGAGATGTCACCCTTCTCTGTAACTGTCTGGATGGTGCAGAGAGAAAAGTGACCATTCAAGGCTCCTGAACATTGTTTCCAGTTGTTTTGAACAATAGAGTTGGAAGTGATTTAGGAAATGAATAGTATAGATAAGTCATTTTAATTCACCCAAAAGCACCAGATAGTGAAGTAGGTCTGCTTAGTAGGAAAGGTGATAAAAGGAGAACATGGACAAGAAAACTGGGAATGGGATATGGCCTGAAGCAATTGACCTAATCTGTTCAACTGCATGGAGTAGACATATTTAACCACCAGATGGCACTAATAACTACTGACCCAATACTATTCAGCAAAATGATTTGGGGTCCTGAAGAGATGGCCACTGATCCTTGTATTCTACATCTGTTGGGGAAAATTGAATATTTTATGAGCTTTCAATAGTCCTCAGAGGATCACTGAAAATCCTTCTGCCTCTTAGACAACTAAATTGCTCCCACCCTCAAAAGTGCCAGAACTGCTCTTGAGCCTAGGAGTCAAGAAATGCAGTTTGTATTTCTTTTATTCTCTGTCATTGTACTTTATACATGTGTTGGGACATAACACATTTTCCATGAGATTTTTGACTCACACTTATTAGATGAAGGCAGCAAAAACTCCGAGCTCAGTTCAAAACCTGGAATTTGGGATTTGCCATGCATGATGATCAGTACTTTCTCTATCTCAGTTATCCAGGAACATCTGATCACTTCCAGTCCCAGCTAACCAGTTGTGGAGCAGGATAAATACAAGCAGAAGCTAGCCCTCAAAAGCTTCAATCCTTCTGAAGTGTGTCCTAGACTTTTACTGACTTTTCCCTCTTTAATCTTAAAGGTATTTCCCTATTCTTTTTGCTCCCCAGTTAAAACTGAACAACCCAACAAACCAGAATGTAAAGTGAGGGCAGGAAGAATGAATGGAATCCTGCACACAATTAGCCAGCAGAGAAAAGGATTGATATCTTTGAAAAGTAAATCCTCTATCCACTTCCTTCAAAAATTTTCTCCAGAGATTAGAAAAAAGCCAAAGAAACTTGTTGATGTGGTTCATTTTAATAGGATTAGCCTCAGTCAGAGTGCACTAATTCCTTGCACTTTGACTTAGACATAAAACATTTCAATTTAGTGATCTGATGTCAGACTTATTTTGTAAATATCTTCTTAGTTCTGCCACGTCTTTGAAGGACAAAATGCGTGCTTTCTGCCTTCCCATCCTTCCTCTAAGGAAGACCTCAGGGTTGTTTTTTTTTTTTTTTTCCTTTTTTTTTCCTGTGGTTCTTTATTCTTACTTGTAAATCATGAACAACAAATCTTGAGAGTAACCAAGTACTTCCTTATTAGAGTGTTACACTTGATAAACCAATATTCTCTCTCTCTTTTATCATTATAAACACATTATAAGCAGCAGTAAAATATGATGGCTAAGGATACAGTTCAGTCTTTTATACAAATCAAACTTGCAACAAAATTAATTTGACACAGTTATCTGAATCCTCATCCTTAAAGACATAGCCAGTTTTCATGAAGCTTTCCCTTGTCATCTAGAATTTAACAAAATACTTCGGATATGGTTTTAGTTCTTGACACTAATGCTCTCGATGTGCAGATTCCACAATTTTATATGACTGGCCTATTAGCTTCAGCAATCTCCATAACATTTTTTTTAGCCTCACCTTTCCTGGGTTGTACTTGTTTTTTATTTTTAATTTAAAATTTTCTTTTTATTATGAATTTAATACACCTCAACAAATATTTCAATTTTAAATTGGACATAGCAGTAATAAAACCATCTTTCTTTTTCCTCCTCCTCCTCCTCTTTCTCCTTTGTCTTCTTTCCTCATCATCACTACCCCTACCCTTCCTTTAAAATACAAATTGTAACAAAATTCATTCATTGGCCATGTCTGAAAATATAATTCTTATTGTAACCTCCAGTTTATAAATTCTTTGCCAAGAGATGAGAAATATTCTGGGAAGCATAGGTCATCTGACATTATCTGGTTCTTTCATTGATCAAAGATACTGTTTTTCAAAGTTGCTTTTCTGTACATTATTGTAGTTGCTACAAACCTTGTTCTTCTGTTTCTTTTCATTTCATTTTGCATCTGTGCATCAGTTTATACAAGTCACACCAGGTTCCTCTAATTCCATTCTTTTGGCACAATTAATATTCCAATATCTTCATATATCATAACTTATTCAATTATTTCACAATTGATAGAAACTGATTTTGTTTCTGGTTCTTTACAGTAGCAAAAATGCTGTTATAAATATTTTCATTATGTGGATATTTTCCCTCTGTCTTTGATTTCTTTGTGGGTGTATTGTAACAGTAATATTAATGGATCAAAAGATAGGACTGTATAAATAGACATGAGATGAAAACTTAGAGGTGTTTTAATTTCAAATTATCTTGTTATTAATAATTTGGAGCATTACTTTATGAGATTATTGATAACTAGTATTTCTTCTCTTGAAAGCTGCTTAATCATATTCTTTGCTTTTGTATCTTTTGGAGAACTATTCTTGTTTTCATATATTTGGATCAATTCCTTGTATACTTAAATATCAGACCTTAACCAGGGAAATTTATTGAAGAGAAATTTCCCCTAATTGTTTCTCTTTTAACTCTAGCTGCATTAATTTTGCTTTTTTAATTTTGTTAGCAAAATTATTTAAAAATTTGTTTATTTTTATTGTTTTCTTTTTAACATGCACATTAATTTTTATGTATATATCTTTATGAATCATGTTGGGAGGGAAAAATAAGAACAAAAAGGAACAACTGAAAGAGGAAAAAAAACTGAAGGAAAAAAAAAAGAAGTGAACATAGCATATGTTGGTTTATTGTCAGTCTCTATAGTTATCTCTCTAGATTCAGATAGTGTTTTCCTTCCAAAGTTTATTGGAATTGCCTTGGATCAAAGAACCATTGAGAAGAACCAAGTCTTTCATAATTGATCATCTCACAATCTTGTTATTGTGTAGAATGTACTCCTGATTCTAGTTGTTTCATTCAGCATCAATTGGTGTAAATCTTTCTATGCCTTTCTAAAATCAACTTCATATTTTTTGTAGAACAATAATATTCCATTATCCTCATATGCCACACTTATTCAGCCATTCTCCAGTTGATGGACATTTATTCATTTTCCAATTCTTTGCTACCACAAAAAGAGATGCTGCAAACATTTTTTTTCTTTTTCCTCCTTTATGATTTCTTTGGGATACAAACCCACTGCAGGGTCAAAAGGTATGCACAATTTTATAGCCCTTTGGGCATAGTTCCAAATTTCTCTCCAAAATGGTTGGATCATTTCATAACCCCACAACAATGCATTTAGTGTCCCAGTTTTCTCACATCCCCTCCAACATTTATTGTTATCTTTTCCTAAATTGATATAATTTTATAAATGCATACATATTTATATATGTGTGCACAAAGTATCTAAATGAACATATGTATATGTGTATATATATATAAATTAGGGATATTTTTGGTATAATACCATTCTGAATAAAAGTTTGAACTGAAGTATCTCCTTATTTTTTGTGGGTTTTTTCCACTCTACCTATGTACATTGGACAAAAATACTTGGCTATAATTCAGTCATCATTAGGTTTTATATTAAATATATTAAAGTAAATAAAGGTTAAATGACTTACCATACAGATAACAAATATCTGTGGCCAGCTTTGAACTCAGGTCTTCTTGACTTTAGACCCAGTACTCTATCCACTAAGCCATCTAGATGCCAACAAAGATAGTAGGTGCTCAAGAAATATGCCTTAATTGTGATCACATAATACACGGATCATAACAGCCAGCACTTATAACTTCAACGTTTGCAAAGTAATTAAGTTAAGATGCTATTATTAGTTTCATTTGATAGATGACAAGACTGAACCTGAGAGGTTAAATGTCCTGCCCAAATTCACCCAGCTAACTTAGGCAAGATTTTATATTATCCTAACTTCAAATATAATATGAAGTTGATTATGCCATCTCCCCCCTCATATATTTATTAGTTCTCCACTATTTATAATCCCCATTACTCTTTATAATTTTACTAATACCATCTGCCTCTTCATCAAGTCACTAATATATGTTAAAAGAGAAAAATCTTGAATTTGACTCTCACACTTTGCCAAAGTTGAGGTTCCTTTCACTTCCACAATACCCTCAATACTCCAATGAATCTCCTGTAACTTGACACAAAGCCACCTGAGAAATCCTTGAGCATTCAGACCAACTACTTTCTACTTCTCACCACTGCAATACTTTTCCTCTACAAGACACATTCCTCTACAAAGCATTAAAGAATCACAGAGTCTGAAGGAAAGGGAAACCAATGAGGCACACACTTACCTAAAAAGAAATCTAGCTTTTGGTTAAAAATTTCTACATAGTGGAACCCACTCCCTCTTGAGATATCCCTTTATCCTAATGTATCTAAAAATAAAACATAAAAATAAAACATTTTTGCTTTATTTAGCCTTTCTCATCCTGAGTTTAGTCCTTCTGACATTAGTCTTGAAGGTCTTGTCTTGACTTTCTACTCATGGATATATTCATCCTCCTTTCCTCCTCACTAAAATAATTTATCTTTATGCCCTCAAATTTCATTCTTGAAAGCTCTCCATAACTTCTGGGATGAGTTTTCCTCAAGATTTTTAGACCATGGTATTTTATCTATTTTGTTTTTAAACTCTTTGAAATCTGTTTTTCTAAAGTCTAGGATATATATTGGACCATGCTGGCTTTATTTTTCTCTGTCATAAATTTTAAGATGAGATGCTTCTTTTTGAGTTTTCTTCATTTTGACTTAAGCAACCAATTCATCCATCTCTTCTGAGGGAAGAATGAAATTCTGAAGAATGAAATTTTCATTATCAAGCCAAAAATTACCAGCTCTACTTTTGGTAAGGGTGGGAAAGGAGACAAGGAGAAAGAGACAAACAGAGACCTAGACAGAGATAAATAGAAATAGAAACAGAGATACAAGAGATTTCTAGAAAATTTACCATTATACTATTCCTTCATATATGCCAGACTTTTGATCTCTGGTATAATTTATTTCTTCCTTTTATCTAGATAAATTGTGATATACTGCAATGACAGTATGTCTTGTTTCATTCTCCATTGATCTTCACCCAAATGTTCACTAATAGATGAACACTAGTCCTTCCAGGGAACTCAGTCTAAGTTTCTGTATCTCTTCTCAGAGTTTCTTATTTCTTTCTGTCTCTGTCTCTGTCTGTCTCTCTGTTTCTCTATTTCTGTCTCTGTATCTCTGTCTCTCCTCTCTCCCTCCCTTCCTTTCCCTCTCTCTCTCTCTCTCTCTCTCTCTCTCTCTCTCTCTCTCTCTCTCTCTCCCTCTCTCTCTCCTTCCCTCTTTCTCCTCTCTCTCTGTCTCCCCTCCCCCACCTCATCTCTCTCTCTCCCAGTCTAGATTTCTTTTAAAAGCCAAGTGCAAGGATGTAGCCAAGTGCATGAACTAACTGTGAATCAATGAATCATTCTTAATACAATGACAGTGGAACCATGAGTACCTAGGGCACGAAGAGTTCATTCCCAATTAAGGAGAGACATCTTCACTGTCAGAATAGTTATCTCACCTGGTTAACAAGACATTAGCTTTGACTGGGTTATCTTGGGGACACTTTTTTTTGCTATCATAGTTTTCCATATAGCCTTGAATCAGAAATATATTTCTCCTGAAGTCCAAGTACTGCCTCAACTTTTATAGGATTTTTTTCCATCACTCACTCTTCTCTTTTTCTTTTTATCCAAAAATTCTTGAGCTATCTCCTTGCATCTTTTTTCCCCAGGGGTCACTGACTTCAATCTAATCTAATGTAGTTTCCTACCTGTGTATTACCTATCTTTGTTTAACACTATTCCTTTATCCTATAGCTCTACTTTGTTTTCAGATTTAGGTAGTCTGTGTGGATGGTGACAAGACTTCAGGGGTAGCCAAGAACTAGTGGCTTATTGTCACAGGTTTCAGTTTTCTTTCTTCTGGGCATCCTCTTAATTCATTCTTCAGAAATTAAGCCAGTCAATATCATTGTCTTCTTTATGTCAAGAGAGCTAGAATAACATCCTGGATAATAGGGACTAGGAGAAAATCAGGGAGGCTATATAGGGCAGTGTTGGAATTAGTGTCAAAAGACCTAGATTAATATCTAGTTTTTCGTTTTAGCATTCATGTTTAACCTCTTTGGGCATATTTCTCTCTAAAAGGAGCGCGTGATTCTAGACAATTCCCAAGTTTCTTCAGCTCTCAATCTGTGATTCTATGATCTATTTGAGCAGCTACAAAAACATCTTTCCTATCCTTCTATTTAGCCAGATAAGTATTCTCACATGTACCAGAGAATTACTATGATTTTCACCTTTAACCATATTCCTTAATGGATAGTTTGGAACTGTCTTCAGCAAAGGCCTGTCAAGAATCAAGGAAAGAAAAGGCAGGGAAAGATGAAAATAATGGATAAAGAAAAAGAAGAAAAGGGTTATGGAATTAGAAAATTTCAATTATATCATACTTCAGAGGTTATCTGATGCAAACTGCATTTAACAGAAACTAATTTTACAACATCTAGAGTAAACAGTCATGTAATCCACACTTAAAGGTCTCCAGTATTGAAAAACCCAGGATTTCCTGAAACAGTCGATTCCACTTTTAGAGATTGGATGAGGCAGTGCATAGACTTCAGAATCTGGGGTCAAGAAACCCTAAGTTCAAATACAGTCTGAGATACTAAGCGGCTATATGACAAGTTACTTAATACTGTTTAACTTAATCCACTAGAGAAGGAAGGAAGGAATCACTCTAATATCTTTGCCAAAAAACAAAACAAACCAATGGACAGACAGTATGGAACAAGGGGTTGTGAAGAATCAGACATAATTTAACAACATAACTACAACAAAAAAATGGTTGCATCCTTTTTCATGATATCTACTGGAAATCTGTTTATCTGAAACTTCCATTGCTTGCTCAAAGTTCTTTTTTTCCCAGAGTCAAGGCGTGAAAGTAAATTGCAGATTATAGAGACAAAGTATGTTATAGGAAAAAGAGGACTAGCTCTAGAATGTGGACTTCAGACAACTACCTCACTTAAAACTCCTTAACCTCATTTTTCTCCTCTCTACCTCACAAGTAAAGAGTTTGTGAATCAACTCTGAGGATTTTCTGGTCTGGTTGGTTTGTAACAATAAATATAAATATAATACATAAACTGAAGTGGGGTTTTTTTGGGGGGGAGATAAAATGAAAGGGTATTTCTTTTTTTGGGGGGGGTTGTCCAGATTTGGGGTTTCACTGATGGTAGAAACTCCAGGGAGGAAACTCCTTCCAATGTAGATCATTCTCTACTTTGCAACTTTGAAAAAGTTGGCTGAGACACTTAGTGATTAAGCAGGCTTCCAAGAATCACATGGCCAATATTTATCAGAGTTAGGATTTGAAACCATATCTTTCTCAGGCTGATTTTGAGAAACAATTTAAAATCTATCTTGAGTTTTAATTTATTACTTCACATTTGCATAAGAGTTTGATTGTTACAAAGGTCTTTATATATACATTATCTTATTTGATTATCAAAGTAATCTTGCAAAATAGAATGATGGTATTAATTCCATCTTATAGGTAAGGACGTTGAAGTTCAGAAAGGTCAGGCATCTAGTACATTAGACACTGGATTTGCACTTTGGCCTTCTGACTCCAGAGAAAATAAAGAAAGAAGAGAAGAATAACAAGAAGGAGAAAAGAAAGAGAAAAAAGAAAGACATAAAGACCTTTGGGAATGTCATGAGAAATAACAAACAAAAAGAGTAGAGAAAAAAGGGGAAAGAGGGAAAATGACAAAGAAGTAAAAAGGGAGAAGAAGGAATGAAGATAAAGGAAGGATAGAGAGGGAATGAGAGAGGAAGATGCAAAAACAAATGAAGGACAGACAGTAAAGGCAGAGGAAGAAGTTTTGTGATATGCGGAAAGAAAATTAAAAAGAAAAAAGAGAAACTTAGGGGGAAAGACCAAAATTCTAATCATTTGATTTTTTGAGAGGATAATATGAAAAGAAGATTCCATGCCATAAAAGAAGTGCAAATTGGGGCCTTCCTGGCTCTGTTGCAGATTTCAGTGATCTAATTTTAATGTGAGACTAATTAACTACTGAAACAGCTTCCATTATTAACATTCTGTGACATTTGTAAGCTCACAAGCTGTACTACACACACCCAGGAGAGATTCAGTATAGTACATACTTTCTGATACATATTCAGTGCTGAAACCCACATAGCAAAGGAGAAAATATTCCTACCTAGCCATGGCCAAATCTTTACTATAGTTATTAAATCTTTTCCCACTGAAAGATACATGGTACTTGTATATATGTTTTCAGACGTCCATGAAAACACTTTTCATTCACAAGAATATTTGGATCTTGCTGTCTTCATCAATAAACAATAACAACAACAACAAATCCAGAATTCAATTCAATTCAATCAACTTTTAAACACCTGACATGTGCAAGGCAATGCTAAGATCCAAAGACAAAATTAATACCTGTATTTGAGCTCAAAGAATTTAGGAGCAGGGAGAGAGTACCACCCAACATTACAGCTCTGTGATAGAACCAATAACTAATAGGGTTAAACCATACATATATACTTTTTTTTGCTGAGGTAATTGGGGATAAGCAACTTGCCCAGGATCACACAGCTAGGAAGTATTAAATGTCTGAGATCAGGTTTGGACTCTGTTCCTCCTGACTTCAGGGCTGGTGCTCTATCCCTTACATCACCTAGCTGCCCCACAGTTTCTTTTTTTTACCGAAGTTTTTTTTCAAAACATATGTAAGGATAAGCAAAACCTTGTACATACACACTTTCAACCTAGGTTAAGATCATTTGCCCCTTGTGCCTCCTTTGATGTAATTTTTGGTAGCTCCTAGAGGTCTCAATGTAGCTTTATGATTATCTAAGGGCACATAAAAAAGTCTAATTATGTGAAATCCTCTTGGTTCCTCAGGTTTGGTAAATATCCCAAAATTATATAAATCACTGTCTTGACCTCCTGACATTTCCATAAAGATGTGAGTGACTCATGTCTACTCTAGCTAAGTACTGCCATATCTTTATTAATATCCTTTCTATAATGCTACATAGCAAAATAAATCTCCATTTGTTAAATGTTCAATGACCAATGAATGTTTCATTTTACCAGATAATTTAATTAATTTAATAAATTTAATTAATATCTGGTATCATTAATGCCAGATAATATGGGGCCCCTGAGTGAGTGAAAGCTATTTCCTTTCTAGAAATGGAAATAAAGAAGTTAGAATACAATCAACTCCATTAAAAACAAGAACAATATTGCTGAAATATTCCCTGTTATAGGGTCTTCCTTGCTACTGAGCAGACTATGCAAAGTCATATTATCACTCTCTAAACACAGCTGCTTGATTCAAGATGGGCCCTATAACAAGGCACAGGAAGCCACTGTTGTTAAATATTAATGGTACATTCAAGGAAGAACTTTCCTAAGCTCCTCAGCTGTTAGTTCTCTTCTCTAATGGTTGAAACTCTTGCAGAGACTAAGGCCTACAGTACAGTCTGACTCATCTACTAGGCCCTCATCTTATGGGGACATGCTTCTTAAGGAATTCTCTTTTCATTAGTGTAATGATGACAAGAGTAATAACTAGTATTTACACACTGCACCTAATATGTGCCAGATAAGTGCTTTACAAATATGATCTCATTTGTCCCTCACAACAACCTTGAAGGGTAACTGGTGCTATTATTATCCTCATTTTACAATTGAAGAAATAGAGAAAAATAAAAGTTACGTGACTTGGTCAAGATCACATAATAAGTATCTGATATTGGATTTGGATTCAGGTCTTCTTGACTCCAGGACTAAGACACTATCCTTGGGGTTATTGTTTACCAATACACTGCCTGTTACAAAAAGATGAGCAAAAAACCTTCAGCAACTTTTTTTTTCCTGAGGCAATTGGGGTTAAGTGACTTGCCTAAGGTCACACAGCTAGGATGGTTAAGTGTCTGAGGTCACATTTGAACTCAGGTCCTCCTGACTTCAGGGCTGGTGTTCTATCCACTGTACCACCTAGCTGCCCCTTAATCTGGTAACCATCAATATTCTGAGAAATGGGTGTCCAGAAAAGTCCTTCCAGTGGGATGAGCTGTGGGATGATATTTGACAAATTCTTGAGAATTAGGGAGGATTTGACTTTTATATTTACTGATTATTGAATAATGATTATGAGTCTGCCAACTTGATCTGAAACCTGGAAACTTTCTTTGAAGTCAAGATTTCTCCCATCATATTTAATTGATTGTGGAGCATAGCAGTATGTATCAAAAGATATGATATACCTTTGACTGAACTAAAAACAGTAGAGATTGGGGAGTAGGTCCATCATCACTCTGAACATGAGGATCATGATAAAATATTGGAGTGGTCAAGGGACCCTATGATCCCTCTACCAAAAGAAAAGGCAGCTACTTCTAATCAATTATTTCCATCATACTAAACATAGAGTCCTTCTGTGAAAGACCATAATCCTTCATGGATTCCCAACTTGCCTCCAACTAGCAAATTGATCTTTTTCTACTCTCTCAGGGCAATAAATTTACCATTACTATAGCTGATAATATATTCAGATTATGGCATTGTGGTGCCAATCAAATATCCCATCATAGTGGCAACCATCAAAGGTCTCACAGAATATATTGTCTTTCTCTGTGAGCCCTCCTGCTCCATTGCCTCTGATTTTCAAAGGAAGTCTGACATTGGGCCCATCCCCATTATATATACTACATTTTCCACACCCTGTACCATCCTTAGACAATTGGCATTATTGAATGTTGAAATATGCTCTTGAAATAATAACTCATGATTATTACGGTTGGGTGCCCCACCTCTCAGATACCATGTGCTCAACAAATCAGTGCCAACCCAGGACAGAAAGATTTACTTTACAAAGATAGACTACTGCTAGACTTAATTCTCATTAAGCTCTCAGATCTTTTCTTATTCTACATCCTACATGGAGTCAACTGAGTCTCATATTCTTTTCTCTCAGGGGATTCCCTATATTCTGAGGGAAATAGCTCATTGAGGTTCCCCTTCAACTGATAGTTCACTTTTTCTCCTAGGATGGTTCAAATAACAATAGGAGAGCTTGGGGGTAGGGGTTGGAAATTGACACAATTAGAGGATAGAATCATTGGAAAGTGACTTGCTTGCTAATGACATTAAAGGAGATAAAACTGCTTCTTAAAACTATGAAAATGGTGAATTTACATGGAAGAAAGAACCCCTAATCCATTTTTGTGGCAATGTAAGTCCCCGGATGAGTATGAGAGAAAGTCTTTATTCAGCTCTAGAGCAGAAGGGGGCAACACTTTAGCAGAGACTTCCAAAAGGGAAAATATCCGGTGTTTGACAAATGGGGCAAGGAATATTAACTGGGTAGCAATATAGGGACAGTCTCAGTATCAACCTAGATCCCAGAACAGGCTGCATGCAACATCTTAGTTGATAATCTCTTAGCAACTTGACTACAAATGACTATGATGCATGATGAAGAATGTTGACTGCAGCAGGACTGTGATATAACCTTGTTATTTTTGGTGCTACTCCTACTTATCATCACCACCTTATATTAGGAAAAGAATCTGATCATACAGGAGTTATCTTCAATGGTGCTGTGACTCTGGTGTTCCTGACCCTGCTTCATCTCATCATCACCACCTTTGAATCATGAAATCCATTGTGAAATGCAAAAGTTTGATCTTACTCATTATCTAGACCAGATCACTGAGACCTAAAACTTGATCTGAAAAAGCCCAGGGTGTTTGATTTTTGTCCTCCATGGGTTTTGGTTTGGTTTGGTTTGATTTGGTTTGGTTTGGTTTGGTTTGGTGTTTAGAGTGACTCCTTTGTGGTGACTGTTAAAGCTTGTCCCCTCTTTTTTTCTTTACTGCCCATGTCAGGAAGATTGTCCAAGAAAAATTCTTAATACATCTAAATGATGGAAGATGCTTTAGTAGAGCCTTAGGAATTTGGCACCATGAAGGTAACACATGATTGGACCATTATCAACCAGAATTCCTCCCTCTCTTCCCTCTATCCACTAATACAACATGGGTTAAGCTAGTTTTCCCTGGAAGGTGAAAAAAATATCTTTAGAACCTGATTAAACCCTGTTTATTCCTTGATACAGTTTCTTGGTAGTTTTTGGCTATGTTAAAGTTGCTCCATTAAAGACAAAAAAAAAAAAAAAAAAAAAAAGGCTGGACCAGCCATGTGGAATCTGGATTCCTTAAAGACTTAGTGAATATTCCAAGATTACACAAGTCACCACACACTGCTGACCTGATGATGAATTTCCATAAAGAAGTGAAAGGGATATACACCCAGGGAGAGGCCTATGGGATCTGAGGGTGGAACACAACATGGCATTTTCATGCTTTCTATTGATGTTTGCTTGCATTGTTTTCCTTCTCAAGTTTTTTTTCTTATAGCTATAATTTTTCTTGTACAGCAAGATAGCTATATAAATATGTATACACATATGCAATTTGTCAAGTATTTTAACATAATTAACATGTATTAGACTTCCTGCCATCTAGGGGTGGGGGTGGGGAGGAAGGAGGGAAAAATTTGTAACAAAAAGCTTTTCAAGGTCAATGTTGAAAAATTAACCATGCATATGTTTTGCAAACAAAAAGCTTTAATAAAATAATTTTTAAAAAAGAAAATCAAATAATATTCAAGAGATCAAAAAAAAGAAGTGAAAGGTGTTGTGTCTACTCATGCTAAGTCTTACTGTGTATTTGTTGATATCCTTTTTATACTATAGCCAAGTAAACCTCCTTTTGTAAACTTGTTCAATGACTTATGCGTACCTCATTTTATTCTGACATAAAACTTGAACTAATAAGATGCCAGCCTGAATCAGGCTTGCCCTTAATGGTGGATAAGTCAGTAGAAAATGATTTGAGAAGGTAAAGATCAACCACAACTAAGAGCATCAGGAAAAGCTTCCCATAGGAGACTCTTTCTTGACTCCAGGAAAAATAACGTTCCGTACAGCTTCCAGACCTTTTTTGCCCATGTACCCA
>JAJPUD010006664.1:62434-82434 GCA_023553655.1 Myrmecobius fasciatus | reverse complement strand
AATTGTTGTATGTATATGATTTTCCCCCTCCAACTATTTCCTCTTTTTCTCTTTTAAACCAAAACTTATTTGTGGCTTATTCTAATCTCTGTACTTCACTTTTCTAGGTCCAACCAGCTTATCTGTTACCACCCACCTCAGGAAGCATGTTTGATTTTCAAGGTTTTGTTGTTATTGTGTTAAAAAAAATTGCCCAGAGTAATAATAATAACATATTTCTATAACACTTAGTTTACAAATCCATTATCTCCATTGGTCTTTATAATAACCCTTAGAATTAGACAGGAACGTTTTCTACATTTACAAACGTTAGATATCAACTGGTCTAATACCTGCATTTTAGAAATTTGAACTAAGTGTTTTGTCTAAGGTCACAAGAGTAATTAGTTAATGGTTGTAGAACCCAAATTTTCTGATTTGTTTCCTAGTATTTATTATACTTTTCCACATTGAAGACTAAACTAGAACCTCAATTTGTATTACAGAGTAGATAAATACCTTTAAGTGGTCTGCTCTTTTGACACCTATTTCATCTATCTGTAGTGGTAAATTGGGGAACAGTAACAACAGCTTATTTCTTGGTTTCTTTCCCATCTTCTTTCTTTTTTTCCTCCTCATTCTGACAGTCTTAAGGTCCTGACTCCCCAGATCTACAAACCATAAGTAACTCCTGAATATTTATGACTCCAGGCATTCAAAATTGCTTCCTCTTTGCTCCTTACTTTCACTTGTGTCATAAGGTATATTCCTGCATAGGGTAAAATTGGGGTTTTTAAGTTTCCTGTTCTTGTCTGTTATGGTCACAGACCCAAACTATCATTAAATTAGATCATCCAGAACAAGTAAGATGAGGATACATTCCAGACAAAGGAGAGGATTTGAGAAAACTTGATAAACTAAGAAGACAAACTGGGGAGATGAAAAACTCAATATACTCAGTAAAGTTGGTGAAACCAGCAAGCCCATGTGGATGGGCACACATTGTTACATAGCCATATGAGAGCTGGATAAGACCTTCAAGATTACCTAGGCCCCCCAAGCAGTTTTCCAGATGCAGAAATATGAAGCCCAGGACTTAGTCAATTCGACATAGCTAGCTTTTCTTTCCCATTCTTTTACCAACTGGCAGAATCCAAATGGGCAGACCTACCACACTGGGCAGATTTCTATCTCAACTATGCCTAGTGTTTATGCCTTTCTTCCTCTTCCCCAATTTTGCCCCGGGTATTTGGTATAATGACTTCAAGAGAATATGGCTACTAAGACACAAATATAGACCCTATTCCTTTTTTAGTTTCATTAAGATCCATATTAATATAAAAAGAATATTTACCTTATATTACCTCACCTCTTCCTTCTAGTTCCACTTTTCTTCTTTCCCTTTTCTGATAAAAAATGCTTTATTTTTGAATCATCAGGAGGCTAATTTACTTACAAAATTTGTAAAGTTGTTTTGGCTAGAAGCCAGACTTTAAAATCACATAATTAGATGGCTGAAAAATAAAAGTGTCAACAATTAAGATTGTCTCTCTCAAATAGAGAATTCCCAAAGGGGACTTCTGCTGTGTACTTCTTGTCTGTCTCAGTTGTCAATTTAGCTAGGACATGGCTATAGATTGAGAGCATTTGGAAAACTCACTAGCTCCGTGTTCTACAAAGTTGTCTGTGCCATATACAGAGTAGAAGTTTCTACCCTGGTGTGAATTTAGAGCTACTGGGAAGGTCTCACTGATTTCCCTTCTATTCCTTTTCCTATTAATGATGTCTAAAATGAATGTTACAGGGGGCCATAGATTTTCATTCCATTATAATAGGTAAGTACAAAGTCACCATCAACATTCCAGAAGTAGCACATTTATTTAATTCATAATAAAATACAAACAACACATATTGAATCATTTTTCTGTGGAAAGATGTTGATAGGGTATAAGGATCTAATGGGGGAAAAACAGAGAAGAATGAAAGGAAAGGATCCTTTCTACTTTTGAAAACTGTTAGGAATTTTGAATGCCTCAATAATCTTATTAGAATATCCACAATTTTTATTAATAATTAGATCTCTACTCCTCCCACTCAAAGATCAATAAGATCTTTTTGCATTTTATTTTTAATTTAATTTATTATACTCTGAACTTAAGAGCTTTTTCTACATAGTGTTTACTAGATTCTGGCATAGCCTCCAGTCCTTTTCTATTCCCCAAACGAAAATCATCCATTCTTCACCTTAGTTAGACTGATTCTTGTTGGAAATGGTTATTTGTTTCCTATCAGGATAGGAAACTTAATAAAAACTCCTGGGAAAATACAGGTCAATGAAGAAGATTCAGGTCAGTTCCAAAATTTCCTTGAGCAGAGCAATAACTAACTTGAAGTAATTGAGGCTTTGTTTTAGGTCATCAGTGTCTTGGAGACAAAGTATCGTATCCTCCCTCCTCAATAGGTTTCCTTGTAAATTGTGCTACTCCAACTAAAAAGGACAATTCTCAATAATCACCAGTGGGTCACCACCTCCAGAATTCAGCCATATTGGCATTCTTGTCTCAGGAGCTACCTTTGCTCTCTAGCTACAATTCATTTAAGGGAACAGGCCAGAATCTAGAAAAGAGGTTGCCACTCTCAGAATTACTATAATAAGTACTGTCCTCTCTGCTGCCACATGCCTCTCCACTCCCCCCTCCCACACACAAAATTGACTGACTTGCTCTTGATTAAAAAAAATTCTTTGATACAGAATCAAGAGAGTGGGAAGCAGGATTGTATATTAGGGTCATATCTCAGAAACAAAAGTGTGTAAATTCTCCTTTCAGAGCAACTATGGGGTTGAGAGTTATCTTTGGCAGATCTGGGAATCTGACTTGAAACATCATCAGAAATTCCACCTCAGTTCACAAGGGTGATAGAATTCCTTCAGGAATCTTGTTAATGGCAGAACAGTGATCCATGGAGCTATGAACTCAAGTTTCTCAAATATTTGAAAGACTCTTATGAAGCAGGGGAATTATAGTATTCTGTCTGATCTCAAAGGACAGAAACAATCACTGGGTAGAAATCCCCCAAAAAACCATTTTTGGCTCAAGGTAAAGAGAGACTTGCTGATAATTAATTATCTCAAAGTAGTGAGGACTACCTCAGGTGGTAGAGGGTTTCCTTTCCCTGGAATTTTCTAATCAAAAGATAGAGGATCATTTTCCAGATATTTTGTAGATGAATTTAATGTTCAGGGATTGGCTGGTGGAATAGTTGTCTTCTGAGATCTCTTCCATTTCAAAAATTCTCTGACTCTCTTACTAGGAATAGGAGTTAACAACCAACTCTATACTATCTCAAGTCAAAAAGAAGGTGAGTAGAATAGGGGAAGACTGGGGGAAGAGGATTTTAGGACCAGATCTCAGAACAGAAGATTACCAAAATAAAGATTTGCATATAAATTTAGGGGGAGAAATAGAGTGGACTGGATAGTAGCTATAAGAGACAGTACTATCTTCCTTGCTTTTGTGTAAGATCAATTTAAAGTAAAATTGTGCAAGAAGTTGGACTACTCCTGCATTTCCCATCAACATTTCTTCATTTACCAATTTGTCAGACATGTGGTTAATAAGCATTTATTTGGTGCTTACAGTGTTCCAGGCACTGTGCTGAGTCCTAGGGATATAACTAAATGATATAGATAGATAGATAGATAGATAGATGAAAAATAGTCCTTGCTTCAAGGAGCTTAACTTGTAAACAGCAGGAGGATATGAGAGTGAAAGGATAATAATATCATAAAGGACTAACAGCAAAGGGACCCTGAACGACTTTCTACAGGAGGAAAGACTTGAGCTAAGTCATGAAAGGAAATGAGAAAATAAGAGTTGAGGAGGAAAAACATTCTAGGCATGCCAAACAGCCAATGCAAAAGCATGAAGATGGGGAATTGAGTATCTGACAATTTCAAGGAACTCAAAGTAGGAGAGTGGAAAGGTAGGTAGAGATCATGCTTTAAAGAATGTTAAGTGCCAACACAAAGCTGTATATTGATCCTGAATATAATAAAAAAAACACCAAAGTTTATTGATTAGTGATGGGTAATATGAACAAATAGGAAAATAACTGTCAGCTAAATGCATGATAAGTGGGAATGGGGAGAGTCTTGAGATGGGGAGACCAATTAGAAGGTTATTATAATAGTCCAGGCATGAAATCATTTCCTGCTCTAGTATGACCCTATGAGCCATAAAATAAAAGAGTTGGCTAAGATGACCTTTCAGGTCCCTTGCAGCTTTGAGAATTCATTCTTACTCTCTGATATCCAGAGGTGGGAACACATACAAACTCCCATAGCTTTATTAGACAAAATTACAGATCCGTGGGCTAAGAAGCCATCTTAGTCCAAGGCAAGCTCATACTAGAATGCCATCTATGGTCATCTGGACTTTTCTTAAAGACCTAGAGAGAAAGCCTTCCTTCTGGGATAGTTTATTTTACTTCTGGAATTTTTTTTCTCATACATGGCATAAATCTGCCTTTTTACAATTTCTTAGTTCTATGCCCTGGATTCAAGTAGAATAAGTTTCTTTCCTATGACAATGCTTCAGATAATGGAAAAACATTCTAAATCTTTTATTCTCCAGCCTAAACCTCTCCCAGTTCCTTCCAATGATGCTCATATGGCACAAATTTAGGGCTATTCACCCTCTTGGTTGCATTTCTCTGAAGGCCTTCCAACTTACTAATGTTTCCTAAAAAGTAGTTTTGAATGCCACACTTCACATATGGCCTGACCAGGACATGGTCACAATAAGACTGTCACCTTATTATTAGACACTATGTATTTCTTCACAAAGCCTACAATTTCATTAGATTGATTGCTATACCATTGTTGATTTATGACTTATTAAGCCTGTTAAGACTCCTTGGAAAAAAATATTCTTTGTAGGTTCTTGAATGTGACACAAATGAATGAATTTTTATTAATGATTACATAATCAACTGACTCTATTTTGTGTACCATATGTTTTGATTATGTAGGAATGTATCCTGGATATAGACAGCTTTCCTTTGGTTTTTGTCTGTATTTTATGTGTACTCACTTATGTGTACTCATTCCCTCTGTGTGTACAAGTATGTTAATATGTATCGCTTACGCACTTTTCTTTTTGTCTGTCTCTGTGTGTATTTAAACTTGTACAAATGTTCACTACAAAATAAAACAAAACTAAAATAACCCACCCCTTCTCCGTCTTTAAAAACAGAAGAGATTTTATTACATTTGATATGGATTAATTGGGATTTTACTTCAAGGCAAAAAACTAGGCTTTTTAAGGTCCCATTCAGAGTCCTTGGTACCCTCTGTTCTTTCTGCCTCAGGCAGGTAAGTAGACACTCTCACCTGGGAAGGAAGATGCTCTTCTTAACAAAAGATATACACACACATGCATGCACCCCAAATATTCACAGACATGTATATTTACACACATAAACAGAAATATTAATACTCATTTGTCAAACGGGAAAAGAAGAAGAATAGCAGCATGTTCTGTTTCATGTTAATTTAAAATGGGGAAATAAGCACCTGCTTATTAATTTATTTCTATCATATGGAGGAATCCCAAACATCAAGAATTGTTTTCTGTAGCCTTTCACCACCCTAAGAAATATTGTTCTTTCTACCATGAAGCCATCTCTATCCCATCTGCTTCCTTTTCATTCTGAATGGATGATCAAAAGCCAAGAAAATTCACTACCGAGGATTTTGGCTTGACTGTGGTAGTCTCAGGGTTTTGACCTGGCAGAGTGTCAATGAGTTCACAGAAAGTCTGGGAGGAAGAAAAGTCAAGCAAATCATTTTGGAGCACCACCCCACACCTCCCAAGAACATAGAAATTCTTCCAAAACCAATACAATTAGTGTTTATTAAATGCTTACCATATGTCAGGCAGAGGCGGGGGATGGAGGAGAGAAAATAAACCATATCAAAAGTAAAATCACATTTATCCCAGTCTCTAACCAAATGCATTAGCAAGTGTCAAGTTAGCTTTGTGGCAGAAATACTACAGAGAAAGGGACAAAGAATTAATACAGGTCACAAATTTACTATACTATTTTTCCTGTCCTGTCCTCCCTGTGGGAGGCAAACAAAACTCAGAAACTCAAATTGGAAAGATAAGGGGGCAAAACAGATAAATACTCTGAGACTAACAACTTTAGTGTATCCTAAGAGGAAAAGTAACAACCATGCCCCAGAGTTAAGTAGTCTTTTATCCCTATGTGCTTGCCAATGGATCATTTCAGGTGTAGGAGAATGCTGTCATTCAGGTAAGTTCCTAACCCTAAAGATGTCTACCGGGAGAGGTCAGTCAAAGTTGATGAGGAGCTAAGCTTGACATATCTATAATAAGTATCCCTAAAAACACCCTAGGTTTAAACAGGTTCCCTTAGAACCAAGTTTTAAATACCTTGCAAAATGCTTTTGAAGTAATCCCTGATATTTATGTTAACAATATTTTAGACATGAATCTAGGGGTTTAAAGTAATGTCAAAATGAAAAAAGTGAACTTTCTTCATGATAGGAAGATGTTCCCAAAGCAAAAAAGTTCTACATTATCCAGATCAATAAAATTTCTTCTTCCACCTTTGCTCTATCTATTCCATACTCCCGCCACTACAAAATTTCTGTTTTACTCCCTTTACTGTCTGGAAAAGATTTATTAACTAAAGGAATTTTCAGTAATCCTGCCAACAATAACCATCACACATCTTCCTAATTTATAAAAACATTCTGATGACACTGATCTTTCTGGAAGACAACATGTGATAGAAAAAAAGTGATGACCTAGTAGTGAATGTACTTATATTCTAGTCCTGACTCCACCACCAACTTGAAAAAAAATATTTAAGTGAATGCTATGCTGCCTGTGTACATTGGGTGCATGCCTTTCCAGACCTTACTCTCTTGTTCTATGAAATAATGGTTTTGATCTCTATTATCTCTAGTCCTAAAAGCCTAAATTCCATGATTTTATCCAAAGCAAGAATAAAAGGAGAGCATATTGAATATAAAATTGGAGAACCTAGGTTTGAGATTTGACTTTGCCATTTATCTCTGTGGCCTTGGCATAGACATCCTTTCTGGGCTTCAATTTCCCAATGAAATATATGGACAAAAAGATCTCTGTTGGTTATTGAATCTGTAAAGTTAAGATTCTTTTTTAAAAATTTTTCAATATATTTATAAATACATGTAAAGACTGTTTCAAACACTAATTTTTGTAAGATTGTGTTCCAAATTATCTTCTCTCCTTCCCTTCCCTTTCCCTTCCCCAAGACAGCAAATAATCTGATATAGACTAAGTATGTGCAACTCTTTTAAGCATATTTCCATATTTGCCATGTTGTGCAAAAAAAGATCAAACCAAAAGAGAAAAAACACCATGAGAAAGAAAAAAACAAACCATCAAATAAATACACACAAAAAAATTGTGAAAATACTATACTTCAATCCATAGTTCTCTCTCTGGATGCAAATGACATTTTCCATTTAAACTAAGATTTTTAAGAGGCTGTATGGCATATTGGTTAGAGAGATAGCCTTGAAGTCAATAAGCCATAGACGTTAGTCCTATATCTGACATATACTGATCTGTGACCCTATGTGAGTCACTTAACCTTTCAATGGTCTAGGTTATTCTCTAAAACTCTAGAAGGCAGAGAAGGTACTAATCTTCATTGATAAAGGAAGTTTCATTATATAGTCTCTGCTAATGAAATCACAGGTCTAGTCTTATCCCTTGATATTAGGAAATATTTAAGCAGTAGAAATTTGGAGCACAAGAAGAAATGAATACTGTAAATATAGGGTTATTGAGTCAACTACCAGTCCAGAGTAAGAAAGACTAAAAAAAAAATTAAGTATTTTACATGCAAACTCATCATCACCATCAACCGTAATTGAGTCCCTACTGTATGCAAAGCACTGTATCAATCATTGACAGAGTTTACTCCCTGTCTACTCCCTGTCATACCACTTCTTTTCATAGTTAAAGGTTCCCACCTTCAAAACATCAAAAGTAAACCATTATGAATTGCTTCTGGTGAACCACAAAGAACATATAAATGATATACTTAGATTCTAGTAATAGTTCTGACTTTTAGTATCAATGAAGTCTTGTACAAATAATTTTACTTCTCTAATTCTTGTTTCTTCATCTATAAATTGGAAGTAATAATCCACTTACAATATAGTTCACAATATTATAACAAATGCATTTTGTAAGTTTTGTTACTAATTTCTTTCTTTGAATTTAGAATATAAAAGTTAATTTCTCTGAATTCAGGAGCCTTGAACTGTTCCTAAATCTAGTAGCAACCTAAGCTCTGAAATTTATTAGATCCTCTAGCACAGAAGTAGAACCTTGGCAAAAGGCAGAGGTAAACCTATATTTATATGCAGAATGCTATACTAGAAGTCAGGAAAGCTCAAAAGATAAATAAGGCATGGCTCTTGCCCTCAAGTATTTTATAGTTTAGTAGAACACATCACTCTGTGTGTATGTGTGTGCGTGTGTGTGTGTGTGTGTATGACCTGAATATATAATAGTGTAATGGGAAAAATACTTCTATTATCATAGAATCTGGGTTCAAATTCAAGTTCTAATATTTACAAACTATATGACCAAGTCACTTCCACTCCTTGAGCTTCAGTTTCTTCATCTGTAAAATGAGAGACTGAATCTAGATTATCTGTAAGGTCCTTGATAGCTTTGACCCTTCACAATTTCATGATTCTGTAAAAGAATTATAAAATGGTTTGCAATAGCCAAGAAAGATTTTTGCTACCCGGAGGTATCAGGAAAGCTTTCATTCACTTGACATTTGACCTGGGTCTTAAAAGATAAGAAGGACTCCAACAGTATAAGATGAGAAAGAGGACATTACAAAAATAGGGGACATCATGAGCAAAGGTTAGTTTATGATTAACACAGTTGGTATCAAGTAACTATGAGATAAATAAAAATATAATTAAAAAAATAAAAGTAACTGTGATAAAGCAAGAAATCAATGATTATTAAGTGAATTAAAATTCAACTAGGTGTTCCTTGAGTCCAGAGTCACAACTAAGAATTTTTTTATGCTGAGACAAGGATACTAATCTCTATCTTGTCTATCTAGCATGCATATACATACACACTCACATGTTTATGTAACTATTAACATCAATTACTCTCCCTTTCATATAAAAAATATCCTAAGATTGCTACATTGTATCAGATCCTGGTCCATCTAAACCAGGGTTCTGTCTCTTCAAGAGTGTTGATATCTTATACAAGAGCCTAGCAGCAACCCATAATATCTCTTATAATGTCCCCTTTCCCATCCTCTTCTCCCCCTCCCCCACTGACTCTATCTTCAATCTATCTAAATTCCTTGTTAATTTGTTTATAACTTTAGATATGTCACCTCTGGGTGAGCAATGAGTTGCTTACCTCTTTCACTGATCTGGAAACTGATCTTTCATCTCACAACTTTTGAAAGAGCCTCCGCCAAACTCTATTTTTGTAGGTGAGAAGCACTTTCAGCATGTTTTGCAAGGATCTGTCTATTCACATACTCTTACCCTGTATTCATATGATCAATTGGAATAAATCCAGTTCAACCATGAAAAAGACTTCTAAAGTTCCAATTCTGAGTTTCTTATGATTCTTCTTTGACTCAACTTTTTGGGCCTTTCTTCATTGTCTGTTTAAGTAATAAGAAGTACTTATGTATGTCCTTCCTTTATTTATTTTGCTTTTTTTTTTTGCTGAGGCAATTGGGGCTAAGTGACTTGCTCTGGGTCTAGAAAGCTAGAAAGTGTTTGAGTCCAGATTTGAACTCAGGTCCTCCTGATTTCAGGGCTGGTGCTCTAACCACTGTGCCACCTAGCTGCCCCATGTCCTTCCTTTATTTTGAAGTTTTCCAACTAAGTCTTAGCAATTTTATCTTCTTTTCTTTTTCCTTTTTTTTCCCTTTTCAATGGTTCAGGATATAATTTGCCTGTGTCAAGTGACTTAAATTGTTTGAGGTATACTACATGTCTTATTGTCAACTTATTTATACTGCTTTTAAACTCTACGTTAATCATGCTTATTCTATTTTTTCCTGGTCATTTTACTTGTCAGAGAAAATAAGCAAAATAAGAGTTGAGTAGGTTTTTTTTTCTCTTTTTCTTCCCTTATCTTTGTTCCATCCTTGCCAATCATATCCCTATCCTTTCTTTGATCTTCTTATTTACTCCAAAAGGATTAAAAACAAAACAAAACAAAAATTAAAAATAACTATTAAAAGCCCTTTTAGAGATCTTTACAATAGCTTGCCAGTCTCAGCTTATCCTAAGATTGCACAATTCTTATAATATCAATGCCACAGTTTTATATGAATTTCTTATTTGTTCTTGGTTCCATCTTCGTAGAAGTCTATGTGGAGTAAAATATTCCCTCAGCAATTGAACTGATCTCTATAGACAGTTCACACTTTTGTTCTTCGTGAGAATTATTGTGCATGTATGTTCATAACTTCATTCTTGAGAGCCTTCTAAGTCTCCTAGAGGGATTTTTCTTGAATAATTTTAGTCCATGAAATCCTATCTATCTCTCACTGAATGTCTTGAAGTCTCCTCTCCCAAAATCCAGGTGAAAGCTCAAACTATTCCTAAAAACATTCCCTTTCTCTGCCACAAATTCTAAGATTATGTGGCTACTTTTCCCCAAAGCTCTTAACAATTCTGCCCCTCCTGTTAGGTGAGAATTAGATTCAAAAGAACAATTAAATTCATTAAGGAAAGGAAAGCATTCAAATCCTTCAAATAAGCACTAAAAAATACATCCCACTTTTATTAGAAAAAGAACTCCATAGATGATTGAATAGTTGAAGCTCTTCTTTGTTGCTTCTTTCCCTGACTCGTGATCTGTTTCTCAAACTTTTGATCCATTTTTTCCCTGTCTATTTAGGTGGTCTGTTGGCTACTGTTTCAACCTTCTTTGATTCTGACCTAAACATTTTCCACTCTGCTACCCACACTATGGCTTATAGTTTTCCTTACATAATAAGCATACCTTCTTGATGTGCTGCACTAAAGAGAATAACTTCAATTTCACTTCCATATGACACTCTTTCAAATACCTTTTTCTTCTTCCCCATCTTTTCTTCCTCAGGTTAAATGTACCCAAGTCCTTCAACCACTTGTTCATTTTATTATCCATATTTTATAAATTTATACAAAACTATATGATGCAATTCCTTTCTAATACCCCTAAATTATCCCAAACCATAATTTACTGTCAATATGATCAGTTCTCTAGGTCTCATTTTGCACATCTATAAAATTAGAAAATTGGACATAATGATTTCTAAAGTTCCTAATGGTATGCTAACCAGGGAGCTTTCTCCAAACCAAATCATTTAGAGATGTCTGAAAGGAATTATTAAAAACCTCCTAGACAAGAAGAATTAAATGAATCTTTCTATGTTGGCAGAGCACTTATCAGGAGAATTTGTCCAAATAATATTTCAATACTTTGATGAATCTCTGATGATTATTGTCTATACTCCCTCCAGTGGTACATATTGTCCTTCTATTATTGCCTTCTTATTCTGTGTAATATTTGTCCTTGCTGCTAATCATTTTACAAGTAAAAGACAGTATGAGATTTTGTAAGGTACTTGCTAAAATCTAGGAATATTTTAGAATCAATGCAGGACAGGAAAAAGTGATGCAAGAAACAAAGATCTTGGGTTGCAATTTCATTCTTGATGCTTATTTATGTGTCCATGGACCTCATTTTCCTCATTTATAAAATGAGGAGATCGAACTAGATAACTTTGATCCTCCCACAAATTCACCAAAGTGGTTGATGAAATATATTAGGGGCCTTCCTCTAAATCTTTTAACCTTGTGCTGTCCATTAGATATCTCTAATCCACCTCATTTTCCAGTCACACAGCTCTCTGATGAGATGACTTGCATTACATTGTTACTTCTCTTAATAATGTCTTGCAGCCTGCTTACACTCACATTGTCCTTTAGATATCCCTCAATTTCTAATCTTTGGATACTATGGTTTTCTGTGACTCACAGTCATATGATACCTCCAGAAAAATGTACTATGTGCTCTTGCATAAATTCAGGCACATCAGCATGCAAGCCACTCCAACATGGTGAACAAAAATCATCCTCTTGATTTCTGAAAATGTGCAGAGTTTTAGATAATAGAAAATCTTAAATGTTTCAGAATTTGTGCTCATGCTGCACAGGACCAGGCTGGGGGAGGGCATTTTTTTGGTTCACAAGTGGACAGGGGCAATCACCCTAGAGAAAGGTAAGGCAAGGCTTTAGTCTGAGAAGAAAGAAGAAAAATATCTAAAGGCAGAGAAACAAAAAAAAAAAAGAAACTCAAGTGAAAACAGAAAGATTGCATACAGTAAATGAAAAGACTGAATGACAAAAAATTTAAATTCCTAAGACTAGGTTGTAGAGAAAGAAGACTTCTAACTTGAAAGGAACTTCAAGTACAAGAGACAGAAGAACAAAGAAAGAGAATAAAATAAAGGCAGATGTAAAAGGAGATAAATTTAAAAAGACAGGATCTTCTATATTTTGTTGATATTTTAGGAAGAAATTAAGAGTTCAGAGTCCAGTCCTCCCTTTTTCTCTTTATTCTTATGCTTCTCCATTCATGAGTCAATGTGTTAAAATAAAATGAACAATATATCATTACCCATAAGCATTGGTTCTAGTTCTAGCTTTATTAGTACATAGTTGTATGATCATAGTTACATTTTTTTTTCTCTCTGGGAACTAACCAATTCAGTTATAAAATGAAAAAGTTAGAACAGATGATATCTAAATATCTCTTTCAGCTCTAATGGTTTTTGATTATTTAAATTTTGTTACTGAGTTTTCGGTAGATTTACTGTTTTTATTGACAGAACAACATGATTTTTTTTGACTAATTTATCTAAGCTACAATCAGGCCAACTACTCCTATTGGCCTAATAGCGCCATGTTTCTGAGATTTGTGACTTAACCCATGATTTCATCAGTATGTTCCTGATGAGGAACTTTCTCTAGCAACACATTAGGAAGATTAGAATCTTCTCTAAAATTTATAGCTCAGAAAGTTGGCTGAGGCTAAGGCTATGCCCCAAATCACAGCCCCTATGCATTATGGATATGATTTGAACTTGTCTTCCTAATTTGGAACCACCTTTTACTCTTTTTGCCACATAGTTTTAATTATAAATACTTTTTATTGCTATTAATTCTAACAAGAACCTGAAAATATCTGTTAGCTATAGTTGATTATTTTGTTTTGCAAAAGCATGAAGTTGGTGGAATATTTTAATGATTTTTACATAAAATTACCATTTATATAAATGTCCTTTCTTGTAGCCTTCTCCATCTTCCAAGACATTATTTCCCTCTCCAGATTACCAAGCTATTAATATATTAATTATATTCTTAAGTATTAATTATCTTCTTTTTCTTTCTCAAGTATCCTGCCCCACTCTTTCAGCTAAACATTTTGCCATTTTTCAGAGGAAATTGAGAACATTTAACATGAGTTATTGTCTTCTTATCCTTATTATAAAATCTAATTTGCTTCAGCACCATCCTTCCCCCCATTATATAACTTCTCATATTCTCTTACAAGCTGCATCTTGAATCATTCCCCCTCCCCTCTCTCTAGAATCTTCTATGCCCAGCAACTAGTTTTTTTCCTCTTCCATCTTCAAATATGTGCCATCCAAGATCAAAACAAAAACAAAACCCAAATCATTTTTTAGACTATACCATCGTTATCCTATATCTTTCCTCTTTTTTGTCAGTCAAAAGTCTCTGGGGAAAAAAACCCACCTACATTAACTGTCTGCTTCCTGTCCTCTAAATCATCCCTCAATCCTTTGCAATCTAGTTTTTGAGCTAAACACTCAAATGAAATGGCTTTCTCAAAAGTTACCAGTTTTCTTTTAATTGGGAAACCTGATTGCCTTTTCTCAATCTTCATCCTTATTTACATTTCTGTTACATTTCATGTTGTTGAATATCCCTTTATTCTAAATATTCTCTCCTCTCTGGAGAGGAAATCACATTACTTTCTCCTAGGGGTCTCCTAACTCACAATTCCTTATTCCCCTTTGATATCACCTTGTGAGTAAAGGAGGATTCAGACTCTCAAGATTTCTCATCTATATTATTGCAATTAGTCCCTTTTATTCTCCCTGCCTCATTTTTTGAAGAACTTGGAACTGGTGGCAAATTCTATTCCAGAAAATAAGGTGATAAAAATGAACAAAAATAGGAAAATACTATGCTAAATAAATATTTTGCACTCAGGGACTTCAAGACACAAAACAAGTAGGAACAATAATTTCCCACCATATGCCTCTAAAGTCTTAATGAAAATTTCAAATTTGTTACAAATTCTGCTATAATTTCTTGAAGAACTGAAGCAACATTTTAAAAATTGTCATATGAATAAAATCTGAGTTGTAGAAAAAAAATGAGAAATGAAATGGAAATCTAGAAAAAAGAATTGGAAATAGAACAACCAGTTTAGTAAATGAAGAAGAAAATCTTGCTCAAGTAACAGACTTATTGAAAATAAAATGAATCAAACAGATTAATAACTCCATGACACAACAAAGAAATGCAAGAAACAAATCAAAAGGCTGAAAAATATTGGAAAATATAAAATTCTTCTATCAAAACAACTGACCCATAAAGGACTGATGATATAATAATTATCATACTATCTGAAACTTCAACTATTAAAAAAGGCCTAAATAAAGTTTTTTAAAGTGAGTGAAAAATGTCCATATTTTTTAAAACCATATGCTAAAGTAAATAAATCAACATTATCTCCTGAAAGAAATCCCTAAAGGAAACTCTCAGAGTGTCCATGGACCATGAAGTTATAGTTAAGATAGAAACAGCCTGACAGCTACCATTATAAAAAAGAAAAAAATCTGAAATAGTTTATTACATAAAACAAAAAATAAAGACATACAAATAAAAAATAATCTATTTGGCAAAGTTGAGTATAATCTTATAGAGGGAAAAAAATCTGTAATCAAAGAGAGGAGTTTCAGCTCTTCCTTATAAAATCAATAGAGCTGAGTGGATACTGTGAAATGCAAACATTAAGAGTCAAGATAAACATAGAAGAGTAAATATTGTGTGAGCAGTTGGAAGAAAGGATGAAGTGGATATATTCCAATAGTAGGAGAAGAAATGGGTGTTCCTCGGAGTTATGATGTCTTCAAAAAACAAAAGGAAGTGCCTGGGAATGACCTGTTTATAACCCTAAAGAAAAAAAAATGCACTTGACAAGAAAGCTAGAGAGAATGGATGGAAATGAATCTTTACATTCTCTTGGTAAAATGGAGGAAGGGAATAAGGAATGAGCCAGACATGACCTTCACTTCTCTATGAGCCACTATTTACGGAGGGTGGAATCTGCAAGAGTAGATAAAACAAGAGTAAGAACATGTACTGGTATTGAGAAGAAAAGAGGAATAGCGGAACAGAAGTGGACTGCACAAAATGTTTATTATTGTTTTGAAAAGAAAGAGTTAACATAAAAGGATAAAATAGAGGAAAAGATTCAATTAACTATAATACTATATGTATAAATAGAATGGATTTACCCATAAAATGGAGTCCAAAAATAGATAAGAAAACAAAATTCAGCATTAATCCTATCACAATTATGTATAAGAAACACACTTGAAACAGAAAGGAAGAGGCAATCAAATCCATTTGATTTCAGTTGAACCAAAAAGCAAAGAGGGATAGCAATCATATTCAGAATGAAACAGTAAAATAGATTAATTAAAAAGATAAACTTCATTGCAGCTAAAGTTAAAAATAAATAAATTAATGTCTATACTTATTGTGTGTGCACGTATGTGGGTATATTGAATGATATAATATCTAAATTACTTCAAAGGAAAGTCAGTAGAATTATAGGAAGGAATATACAGTAGCTCAGGATCTCAATGTATATCCTATCACTGCTAAAAAAGAGAGAAGAGAGAGAAGGAAAGAGGGAGGGAGGATACACACACACACACACACACATACACACACAGATCTACAGACACTAGAAATGGTGTCAGTCCAGGAGCAGAACAGACAACATCAATTCTAAAGTAAAAAAAAAAAATAGACTGAAAAAAAAATGAGCAAACAAAAATAGAATCCTATCACAAACAGCTATTAAAATAGCAGGGAAATCCATGTCACAATCTCAGAAAAGAGAATACCTCCAAAAAGATCTATAAACAAAGCCTCAAAGGAAAATTTATCTTGGGCAAAAATTCAACTAGAATTTCTAGAGGAGATGAAGCAAGAGATTTTTATTAAAATTTTAAAATGTTTTTATAAATTAAATTAGAGGGTTTTAGAAAAAATCAAAAAGAAATGAGAACTTTGGAAGAAAGAATTGAAGAGAGAATTAAAAACTTGACACTGTGCACCAAAACAAAACTCCCTGGAAATTAAAAGCCAGTGACTCAAAGAAGCAATAAATTAAACCAATATCAAAAGGCCGAAAATAAAGGAAATAGTATAAAGCATCTTAAGGCAAAAGCAACTGACCTAAAAAACAAATGGAGGAGAAAAAAATGAAAATTCGCTGGATTATTTGAATATCATTTTCAAAGAAGATAAAAGCCTAAACATCATATTGCAGGAAATCTTAAAACTGTTAATATTGTTTAAGTAGAGGGCAAAGTAGAAATACAAGGAATCCACTATCATTTTCTGAAATAAACCACAAATTACAGACAAATTCTAGAGTTTCTAGGTTAAAGGGAAACAAAAATTGTGTGTGTGTGTGTCTATCTGTGTGTTACAAATAGAAAGAATTTAAGTACAATGGAATCATAGGATCACAAATGATTCAGCAACCACTTCTGTAAAGAAAGTGAGAACTGAGAATACAATATTTCAGAAGACAAAATATATAGGCCAAAAGACAAGAATAAATTACTCAGGAAAACAATACAGCGTTAAATAGGAATTTTTTATAAAAGAAGAGGGCAGCTAGCTAGTGGATAATGCCTGGGCCTGGACTCAGTATGGAGTTCAAATCTAGCCTCAGAAATTTCATAGCTTTGTGATCCTGGGGTAAGTGACAACTCTGTTTGCCTCAGTGTAACCATCTGTAAAATGAGAATAATCAGCAAGACAAACAACTTTAAAAGCTTTAGAAGCCTTTATCACTGTAATAACCAATCATGATAAGTGTGGAAATATGTATACATATATTCGACTTGTCAAGTATCTTAACATAATTAACATGTAGTGGATATCCTGCCATCTAGGGGAGGGGTGGGAAGTAGGGGAGAAAAATTTGTAACAGAAAGCTTTGTAAAGGTTAATGTTGAAGAATTACCCATACATATGTTTTGCAAATAAAAAGTTTTAATAATAAAAAAAATAACCAATCATGATTCAAAAGGACAAATGATCAAATAGGGCAGTTAGGGTGGTACAGGAAATAGAGTGTCAGGCCCAGTATCAGGAAGATTCATCTTCCTGGATTAAAATCTGGTTTCAGATACTTACTAGTTGTTTAATCCTGACCAAATCAGTTAACCCAATTTTCCTCAGTTTCCTCATCTGTAAAAGGAAGGAAGGGAATGACAAATCATTCCAGTACCTTTGCCAAAAAAATTTCAATAAGATTATGAAAAGTCAGACACAACTGAAAAATGAGTGAACAACAACAACAATAATCTAACCTCCTATTAGAGAGACAAAGAACTTCAGGTGCAGTTGAGACTTTTTTTTAAAACCAATGTGAAATTTTGTTTTGATTGAATATGTTTTATGTGTGTTTGGGTATAAATTTTTAATTTTTAATTTATTTTACCCCAGTTCAGATCACGGCAAAATAATTTGGAGACTGAATAATTAAATCTTAAAGAAGTATTCTGTCAAAGAACAAATCACAAAACCAATAGTCAGTATCATCAAAGAAAGTGATTTCAATCAGTTATCAATTAAAACTTAATGGAAGTAGTAAAACAGAGCTAAATGGAAAATAACATTTCCAAACACTTGCATAAAAAATAAGGAAGCTTTTAAATATTTACCAAAATAGAAGATCTGCAAATAAAAGATTAACAAAATTGAAAGAAAAAATGAAAATAAATAAAATTTAAAATATTTTAATGATAAAATCGAAAAACAAAAAATGAAGAAAATGAAATTTCTACCATAAAATATTTCAAAAGATAAATCATAAAATAAAGAAAGGAAACAATTTTTAAAATTATTTTCCCAATTATATACAAATAAAACTGACAGTTTAAATGAAATTAAGTAGAGGGCAAAAAAAAAAAAAACCTTCCAAAACATAAAATATTCAAATTAGCATAACAAATAAGATAATGTAAATTTTTCAGTCACAGGAAAGAGTGTTGTATGACCAAATGCATCTAAAAGTGAATTCTAGCAAAGAATAAATTCTAATGTTGCACAAAATGCTTGCAAAAATAAAAAAGGATCAAATTCCTATTATAATACAATTGTACTTTTGACCAAGAGAGACAAATCAGAGAAAGAAAATTACAAATCACAATCCTTAATGCATATCAAAACAAAATATGTAAATAAAATACTAACAGAGAAGTTACAGAAAAACTTCAAAACCATAGTGCATTGTAAGCAAGTAGAATTTATACCAGGAATAGAAAATTGTTTCAAAACAGAGAAAAATGTAAGTATAATGTACCCTCAATCACAAAAATTATCAAAAGAATATGACTATACCAATAGATGCAAAAAATTTTGAGAAACCCCTTCTTTCATAAGAATAAATTGACATTTCCTTAATATAGTAAAAAAAAATCTATATAAACCGAAGACCTATCATATGTAATGACAATAAAATAAAGATCTTTCCAATAAAACCAGATATAAAACTAGTATGTTCATTACTGCCACTATTGTTTACTATATCTTTGGAATGGTGGCTACGACAGTAAGAAGAGAGAAAGACATTAAAGGAATAGATGTAGCCATGTAGAAAGTAAAATTATTACTTTTTGTGGATAACATAAAAGTCTTCATAAAAAAGTCTAGGAAGTAAAGAACAACAACAAGGAAATACTGTTATTTGGCATAATAATAATATTATCTGGCAAAGTAACATCATATAAAGTAGGCCTATATAAATATTAACCTTTTTTTTACCCACAAAAGCCATTAGAAAGAGATGGGGGGAAATTGTATTCAACATAATTTTAAAATGTAATTTTTTTTATTTCTCCCTACAAAAACACAGAATTTTATTAATGCAATGGTAAAGCATTCTATGGAAACAGGCGGAATAAGAGAGGCACCAATATTTGATGGTTGCTTGAAGTTAATATACTAAAAATGACAGTATTATCTAAATTAGTTTACTTATTCAATGTCATGTCAATAAAACTACCAAAAAGTAATTTTAGGAAGCTAAAAAGAGAAGCAATAATGAAATTCATTTGAAGAGGAAAAAGATCAAGATTTTGAAGAAAAATATTTTTTAAAGTGGGAATAAAAGGAGCTTTGTAGTACAAAATATCAACAATACTACGAAACAATAATAGAGAAAATCATTTATTACTGACTAATTTTTTTTAAAGTTGATCAGCAGAACATATAAAGCACATAACAGAAGAAAAGGACAGAACAACATATTTGATTTAAAAGATAACTATTTGACTTAGATCTCACTATTCTTTTTGGCTGAGGCAATTGGGGTTACATGACTTACCCAGGGTCACACAGCTAAGAAGTGTTAAGTGCCTGAGACCAGATTTGAACTCAGGTCCTCCTGACTTCAGGGGTGGTACTCTATCCACTCTATCACCTAGTTGCCTGGATCTCACTGTTTTAAGGGAAAAAAAAACATGAAGAAATCCAAAAAGTCATTTGGCAAACATTGTTTTAGTCCAAGTTATCTTACCATATACCACACTATACTTCATAT
>JAJPUD010006664.1:13509-62334 GCA_023553655.1 Myrmecobius fasciatus | reverse complement strand
ACAAACACACTCTCCTCACACAGATTTTTTGACACAGTTTGAGTTAAAGTTATCTTACCATATACCATACTATTATTTATATATATATATATATATATATATATATATATATATGACTTAATTTCCATCATAAATAAGAGAGGAACAAGGAAGAAAATATGATGAGATATTGAACAGTAGATATGGGAAGAGTTCATGACCAGAAAAGGGATAAAGAAGATTATAGAAAATATAATGGACAATTTTGGCTGCATAAAAATGACAATCTTTGCACAAAATTCAATAATACTAAATTTTTAAGAGAAATAACTGGGAAAAATTATTTACAAGTTTCTCTAATACCCAAGATACATCATGTATCAGTTTGTAAGTCTTTCCAGGTTTTTTCTGAAAGCATACTGCTCATTATTTTTTATAGCACAGTAATATCCCATTACATTAATATACCACAACTGTCATTGCCCAGTTAACAGGTATCCCCTGAATTTCCAATTCTTTGCCACCACATAAACAGCAGCTATCAATATTTTTGTACAAAAAGGTTCTTTTCCCTTTAAAAAAAAATCTCTTTAGGATACAGACCCAATTAATGGTAGTGCTGAATCAAATGTTATGCACAATTTGATTTTGGGGGGGCATAATTACAAATAGCTCTCCAGAATGGTTGGACCAGTTCACAATTCCACCAAGAGTGCATTAGTGTCCCAATTTTCCTATACCCCCTCCAACATTTATCATTTTTCTTTTCTGTCAGATTAGTCAATCTGATAGGTGTAAGGTGATACCTCAGAGTTGTTTCAATGTGCATTTCTTTCAAGGGTAGTGATTTAGAGCATTTTTTTTCATATGACTATTGATAGGTTTAATTTCTTCAAAGTGTTTATTTATATCACAACCATTCATATCATGCCATTTATCAATTGGGGAATGACTTGTATTGTTTTAAGTTTGTATCATTTCTCTATATATTGGAGAAAGGTCTTTATCAGAAATACTTGTTATGAAAACTGTTTCCCAGCTTTCTGCTTTCCTTCTAGTTTCAGTTGCATTGGTTTTGTTTGTGCAAACCCTTTTTAATATAATATAATTAAAATTACCCATTTTACATCTCATAATGCTTTCTGTGTCTCTTGCTTGGTTGGTTATAAATTCTTCTCTTTTCCATAGATATGAGAAGTAAACCATTTTTTGCTCTTTTAATTTACTTATGTTATTACCTTTTATGTCTCTAAATCATATATTTATTTTTGATCTTATCTTGGTTTAGAGTGTAAAATGTTGTTCTATATCTAGTTTCTGCCATAATGTTTTCCAGTTTTCCCAGCAATTTTTGTCAGAAAAGAAGCTGGAGTCTTTGGGTTTATCAAACACAAGATTACTGTGATGATTTACTACTGTGATTTATGTTTGTAATCTATTCCACTGATCCACCACTCTATTTCTTAGCCAGGACCAAATTACTTTTGATGATTACCATTTTATAGTTAGTATAGCTTGAGATTTCACTACTCCATCTTTCTTTTTATTTTTCCATTAATTTTTTTATATTCTTGATCTTGTACTCTTCCGAGTAAATTTTGATAGTTTTTTTTTTCTAATTCTGTGAAACAATTTTTCATGGATTACTTTGGCACTGAATAAGTAAATTTAAGTAGAATTGCCATTTTGTTGTATTGGCTCAGCCTATGCATGGGCAATTAATATTTTTCTAATTCTTTAGATCTAACTTTATTTGTGTGAAAAGTGTTGTAATTGTGTTAATATAGCTCCTGTATTTATCTTGGCAGTAGACTTCCAAGTATTTTATATTGTCTACAGTTATTTAAAATGGGATTTCTTTTTTTATTTCTTGATGCTAGGTTTTGTTTATAATATATGGAGATGCTGATGATTTATGTGGATTTATTTCATATTCTGCAATTTTGCTACTAGTTAATTATTTCAAGTATTTTTTTTAATTTTGATTCTCTAAGTATACCATCAAAGAGTGATGTTTTTGCTTATTACCTAGTCTAATTCTTTTTTAATTCCCCCCATTGCTCTAGCTAATATTTCTAGTACAATGTTGAATAATAGTCGTGATGATTGGCATCCTTGCTTCATCAAAGGCATGTAATTTCAAGTTTCAAGCTAAACTCATGCTAAGCATTTCTTAAAAGAAGAAGGGAACTCCAATCCATGACTTGACCGCTTTCCTACCAGGTTCCAGAGGAGTAATGAGCAAGCATACAAAGCAAAGAGAAAAAGAAAAATTCAAGTCAATACCAAAACAGAAACAGAGATAATATTCATTTTAGAATATATACTAGAAAATACAGAATGAAGGAATTCTGGAGAATTCCAGTATACTCAGGCTAACGCGGAAAGAAAATCTCTGATTTCAACCCAACGGTAAATTCCTCAAAGCCTCAAACTAAGGATAGGAACAGTATAGACTGTCAAGCCCTCTCATGTTACCCTGTTCCCAGAGTCTTTCTTTTCCTTTAATGATCTGTAAAGAACTCTCATCTCCTCTAATTTTTTGCTTTCTTGAGGTATTAAGTATTGTGTTATTCCCAGATCTCAAGAGCATGCTGGGGACCTACAAACTTCCAGTGTTTCTAAAGTTATCTGACTGACCTGTTTGAGTCCAGGAACTTTAGGTCCATCCTTTTAACCAACTAGAAATCTCTGCTGATTCACAGTCTTAGAATTGTAGGTTTCTCTTTGCTCTGAGATTCTGACCCTGATTATTCTTCAATTGGCTGTGCTGGATGCTGGATCTGAGATACTGCTTTTCTGTTGCAATCTGAGGTACACTATTGCTAATTTTGGCTTCTCAAGTTCCCCCTTTATATCCAAGGCATCAATGACCTGATAAAGCTACCAGTTGGTACCTATCTTTATCCCAGTGTCCCAGCCTGTGTCTCATGATACTCAACTATGGATCTGGCACCTCCTCTTTCCCTGGTGCACTCCTTTGGCACTTTAATGCCATCCAGGGGACATGTTCCTGGTTGACACCAGCTGCAGTATCTGCTCAGTATTTCCTCAACTGCAAAATGGGAATAATTATAGCACCCACCTCCCAGTATTTTTGTAAGGATCAGACAAGATAGTTGTAAAAACACTTGGTGCAGTACCTGGTTAAAAAGTTGATTCTACTGGAAACTGAATGGATGCCCATCAATTGGAGAATGGCTGAATAAATTACAGTATTTATTGTTCTATAAGGAATGATCAGCAGGATGATTTCAGAAAGAGCTGGAGAGACTTACATAAACTGATGCCAAATGAAATGAGCAGAATAGGAGGTCATTATACACAGCAACAACAAAATTATATGATGATCACTTCTGATGAACATGGCTCTCTTAAACAGTGAGATGATTCAAACCAGTTCCAATTGTTTAGTGATAAAGAGAGCCGAGAGCCATGTACACTCAGAGAGAGGACTGTGAGAACTGAGTGTGGTTCACAACATAGCTTTTTCACTCTTTTTTGTTATTGTTTACTTGCATTTTATTTTGCTCAAATCAAATTTAAAAAGTTAGTTCTATACAAATCCTTATTCCCTTCACTCCTGGCCCTCATCTCTCTATGTTCAATTAGGCTAGAAAAAAATAATACACTATAACTTTTTCTGGATTTTCCTATCAAAATTCAGTCTGGTAACTTTTCTAGATGTGTTTGAGAGAATGTTAATGAAGGGGAGTTTGGCTGAACTGCTTCCTACCACTCAATCATCTTGCTTTCTTTTGCTTTTGCTGTTAAAATGATAGATTTTTATGATATTTAAAATGTTCTTTTATGCTTATTCTATATAAGACTTTTTTTTTGCTTTTTGCTGAGGCAATTGGGGTTAAGTGATTTGCCCAAGGTCACACACCTAGGGAATGTTAAGTGTCTGAGACCAGATTTGAACTCAGGTCCTCCTGACTTCAGGGCTGGTACTCTATCCACTGTGCCACCTAGCTGCCCCTATATAAGGCTTTTAACATAAAATGTGCTATATTTAGTTAAAGGTATATTCTGTTTTTATTTAGATAACAATGTGGTTTGTGGATGTTTTGCTTTTAATATGATTGTTATTTTTCTAATTTCAAATCATCTTTGAAGATCTAGTATACATCCAATTTGATCAGAATGATTAGATTAATTACTTCAATAATTAATTAACAAATTTTGTTACTTTTAATTAATTCCATTGGATTAATTACTTTGGTACATAGTTCTTCTTCTGCTTTATCTTGCCATGATTTAGGCATCAGGACTATTTTTGTAGCATCAGAACTATCTTTTCATCATAAATATAATAGAAATATAATAGTCTGTTGCCAATTTTTGAGTATAATTTGTGCTGCATTTGTATTAATAGCTCTTTGTAAATTTGAGAGAATTCTCCTATGATACTGTCAATAATAAATATCTCTACTTCCATATCTTTGGTAGTTCCTTTACAGTTAGTTATATATCCTTATCCAAGGCTGGATTATTTAAGATCCTTATTTGGTCTTCTTTTGCTTTGGGTATTTTATATTTTAAAGGATTTTACTCTGTATTTGTGATCTCACTTTTGTTATGTGTGCTTAGTAAGTTCTGATAATTCTTTTTTATTTTTTTGTTTTATAATGTTTTTAGTTTAATCAATTGCTGTTTTTCCTCAATTGTACTTTATTTTTCCAGATACATTTAAAGATAGTTTTCAACATTTATTTTTGTAAGACTTTTGTGTTTCAAATTTTTCTACCTTCCTCGCCCTCCTCAATTCAGCAAGCAATCTGATATAGGTTAAATATGTACAATCCTTTTAAACTTATTTCCGTATTTCTTGTGTAAGAAAAAATAAGACCAAAAGGGAAAAAACCATGAGAAAGAAAAGGCAAACAAACAAAGGTGAAAATGCTATGTTTCAAGCCACATTCAGTCTCTATAGTTCTTTCTCTGAATGAGGATGTCATTTTCCACCACAAATTTTTTGTAATTTTCTTAAATAATCACATTGCTGAGAAGAGCCAAGTCTATCACAATCGATCATTATATAATCTTGCTATAACTGTGTACAATGTTCTCCTATTCTTCTCATTTCACTCAGCATTAATTCATGTAAGTCTTTCCAGGCTTTTCTGAAATCATCCTAATCATCATTTCTTATAGAGCAATGATATTTAATTATATTCATGTACCATCACTTATTCAATCTTTTCCCAATTGATGGGCATTCACTCAGTTTCCAATTCTATTCCTTAAAAAAAAAGCTGCTACAATTATTTTTGCATTTATGGGAACTTTCCCCTCTTTTATTATCTCTTTAGGATACAGACCCAGTAGTGACATTGCTGGATCAAAAGGTAGGCACCATTTTACAGCCCCACCAACAGTGTTTTAGTTTTCCCACATTCCCTCAATCAAGTTCTATTTTATTTCCTGCCCTCTTGTTTTTAATCTGATTATCTTAAAATTTGTCCATTTTGTTTATATGTTCAAAGAATCAGCATTTGGTTATTTTTATTGTTTCCATATTCTTTTTTGTTTCCAAATTATGTCTACTCTAATTTTCAGTATTTTCTCTTTTTGTGCTAATTTTGGTTAGTTTCTTGACTTTCTAAGTTTCTAAATACGTCTTCAGGTCATTAATCTTCCTTTCTATTTCACTAGTGCATTTTTAAGAATATATTTTCCAAGAATTTGATAAAATCCAGTACCCATTCCTATTAAGAACACAAGAAAATATAGGAATAAATGGACTTTTCCTTAAAATGATCAGTAGCATCTATTTAAAGCCATTAGCAAGCATCATATGTAATGGGAACAATTTAGAACCATTCTCAATAAGATCAGGAGTGAAACAAGGTTGCCCACTATCACCATTACTATTCAATATTGTATTAGAAATGTTAGCTTTGGCAATAAGAGAAGAAAAAGAGATTAAAGGAATTAGATTAGGTAACAAGGAAACCAAATTATCACTCTTTGCATATGGTATGATGTTATTCTCAAACAAACCCAAAGAATCAACTAAATAACTATTAGAAACAGTCCTGCAAAGTTGTGGGATACAAAATAAATCCACATATATCATCAGCATTTTTATATATTACCAACAAAGTCCAGCAGCAAAAGATAAAAAGAGAAATACAATTCAAAATAACTGCCAATAGTATAAAATATTTAGGAATCTATCTGCCAAGGGAAAGTCAGGAACTATATGAAAACAACTACAAAACACTTTACACACAAATAAAGTCAGATCAAATAAGTTGGAAAAATATCAAGGGTTCATTGGTAGGCCAAGAAAATATAATAAAAAAGGACAATATTACCTAAATGAATCAACTTATTCAGTGCCATACCAGTCAAACTCCCGAGAAATTATTTTGCAGATCTAGAAAAAATAATAACAAAATTCATCTGAAAAAACAAAAGGTCAAGAATTTCCAAGGAAATTAATGAAAAAAAAAGCAAATGAAGGTGGCCTAACTGTGCCAGATCTAAAACTATATTTATAAAGCAGTGGTCATCAAAACCATTTCGTACTGGCTAAGAAATAGAGTAGGTGATCAGTAGAACAGGTTAGGTTCACGGGACAAAAGAGTCAATAACATAGCAATCTAGTGTTGACAAACCCAAAGACTCTAGCTTTTGGGATAAGAACTCACTGACAAAAACTGCTGGGAAAATTGGAGACTATTATGACAGAAACTAGGCGCTGACCCACACCTAATTCTATATACCAAGAGAAGGTTGAAATGGGTTCATGATTTAGACATTTAGACATAAAGAGTGATATTATAAGCAAATTCAAAGAATATAGATAGTTTACCTCTCAAATCTGTGGAGAAGGACGGAATTTGTCACCAAAGAAGAACTGGAACTTATAACTGAACACCAAATAGATAATTTTGATTATATTAAGTTAAAAAGTTTTTGTACAAACAAAACTAATTTAGACAAGATTAGAAGGAAAGCAATAAATTGGGAAATCATTTTTTTTTACATTTAAGGGTTTTGATAAAGACCTCATTTATAAAATATATAGAGAATTGACTCATAAGAATTCAAGTCATTCTTCAATTGATAAATGGTCAAAAGATATGAAAAATTTTCAGATGAAAAAATTAAAACCATTTCTAGTCATATGAAAAGATTCTCTAAATAACTATTGATCAGAGAAATGCAAATTAAGATAACTCTAATATACCACTGCACACCTCTCAAATTGTCTAAGATGACAGGAAAAGATAATGATGAATGTTGGAGGAAATGTGGGAAAACTGGAACGCTAATACATTATTGGTGGAATTGTGAATGGATCCAGCTATTCTGGAGAGCAATTCGGAACTATGCTCAAAAAATTATCAAGTTATACATACCCTTTGATGCAGCAGTGTTTCTACTTAAAGAGATCTTAAAGGAGGGAAATGGACCCACATGTGCAAAAATGTTTCTGGCAACCTTTTTTGTAGTGGCAAGAAACTGGAAATTGAGTGGATGCCCATAAATTGGAGAATGGCTGAATAAGTTATGGTATATGAATGTTATGGAATATTATTCTTCTGCAAGAAACAATCAACAGGATGATTTCAGAGAGGCCTGGAGAGATTTATATGAACTGATGCTAAGTAAAATGAGCAGAACCAGGAGATCATTGTAAATGACAACAACAAGATTATATGATGATCAATTCTGACAGACATGGCTCTTTCCAACAATGAGATGATTGAGGCCAGTTCCAATGATATTGTGTTGAAGAGAGACATCTACACCCAAAAACAGGTCTATGGGAACTGAGTGTGGATCAGAAAATAGCATTCTCACTTTTTGTTGTTCTTCAGTTGCATTTTGTTTTCTTATTCATTTTCTTTCCCTTTTGATCTGATTTTTCTTGTGCAGCAAGATAATTGTATAAATATCTTTACATATATTGGATTTAACTTATATTTTAACATATATATCATATATTGGATTGATTGCCATCTAAGAGAGGAGTTGGGGGGAAGGAGTGGAAAATTTGGAACACAAAGCTATGCAAGGGTTAATGTTGAAAAATTATCCATGCATATGTTTTGAAAATAAAAAGCTTTAATAAAAAAGAATAAAAGATAAAAAAGAATATATTTTCTTTGAGAACTACTGTAGCTTTATTCCAGAAATGTTGTTTAATTATTATAATTTTATTTCACATAACATTCATTGTTTCTATGATTTGCTCTTTGATTCAATCATTATTTAGGATTTTATTTTTGTCATCCTTTGGTTAGTGCTTTCTGAACTCATTAATTTTATTGTGTTATAGTCTACAAGGGATGTTTTTACTATTTATTTTAATTTTACATTTATCTTCCTCATATCTTTGCCTTTTTAAAAAAATTCTAATGTATAAGCACAAAGTGGATGAAGTAAGGCTAGACAAAGGTTTGTGTAAAAAATTCTTTGGTGTTTTAATGTAGTCTAACTTTAGTGTGATTCAATAGAGAGCCATAGTAACCAAAAAACAAAGCAATGTAGTGGACACTTTGCTCTTTGTTAGTGGAGGCATTCAAAAAGGAATAGCAACAAGAACCTTGGGCATTTTTTACTACTCACTTGTTTATGCTAGGTTTAACTCCTTTGCAAAAAATAGTTTGTTGGAGAGAGTGCTATAAAGGGAGTAGCTTGATAAGTTGATGTAGTAGTAATACCCTGATAAGACCAATACATCGTCCCATGAAAATAAGCCTTTTGCCTCTTTGGTGTATACTACACTATTTTAGGTGAAGAGATTAGAGACTGTGATCTGTGAATTTTAAAATGTCAGGAAAGCAGTGTCCCAAAAAAAAGTTTCATGTTGCATTCTGCATTCTAGGAAATTTATTAATTTTTATATTAATGTTGCATTCAACTATTTTATAGGTAATTAGTTTTGCTTCTAATTCTCCATTACTACAAAAAAATAGTACTGCCTTTTCCCTTATTCTTTTTTTTTTTTGCTTTTTGCTGAGGCAATTGGGGTTAAGTGACTTACCCAGGGTCATACATCTAGGGAATGTTAAGTGTCTGAGACCAGATTTGAACTCTGGTCCTCCTGACTTCAGGGCTGGTGCTCTATCCACTGCACCACCTAGCTGCCCTCTTTGACCTCCTTGAGTTACCTAAGTAAAAGTTGTATCTCTGGGTAAATTAGTACATTCAGTTTAATGATTTTTCAACTCTCATCCTATATTGTTTACCATAATGGTAACAAACAGCTTCAATTTATAATGCTCCAACAAAGTATTAATATGCCCATTTGACTTCCCAAAGTCCATCCCATATTTGCCTTTGTTTATTTTTATTATTTTTGTCAAGGTGATGGGTATGATTTGAAACTGCTATTATTTTAATTTATGCACATCAACAATTTTAAGTAATATTTCATGTTCACTCACTGTTTACATATTTTCTGTCAAAAATGTCCTTTTCGTGTCTTTTGACAACTAAATTACTTGGAAACAAGTCTTACTATCATGTTTATATCAATATTTTTGAATGTTACTTCAATTAATAACTCTTATTCTTACAACAATAACAATGTTTATATAGTGCTTGAAGATTTACAAAGCATGTTACATAATTATTATCTTAATTTTATTGTCATAACAATCCTCAGACATAGGTGTTATTATAATTTTCAAGTTATAGTTGAGGAAACTGTAGCCGTAGTAGCTTCTGGTGTTTAAGGCCACATTACTGATATCAAGTCCAATACTTTATAATCCAATGTGCCAACTAATTGCATTGATTTGACATGTGAATTGCTTTTTAAATTTTATATTAATATAAATTGTTCCATCTTTTGTATTCATCTCTATTCCTTGTTTTACAGTGTTTAATCCATGCATTTCTTTGCTGATAATATGTTGTAGCCCATTTATGTCTACCCTGGTACAGTTCAATTCTCTTAAATTCTCCAAACCTTAATTTTTGAAGGCTATGGTATTTGATGACTTCCAGTCATATAGTACCAACTGAACATTGATGCTATATTGAAGAGGAATTATATAAAGATTTTCCAAAGACTCATGTATTTGGAACCTTGAAACCCAGAAAGGTTAAAACACTTGTCAGAAAAAGTAAGCTAAAACAGAATTTGAATACCACTTTGATTAACTCCATGTCTTCTATTTTTTTTACTATATAATATTACCTCTCTTGTGAGTCTATTGTTATTATATTATTATTGTTATTGTGTGCTGCTGTGTGAATTACATCATGATTATTTTAATTCTTCCCCTGAAGATATGAAAGACTAAAAAGATCCTAAATTTCATAGATCAAGGCTAATATTTTCCTTCCTATAAGCAGGGAAACAAATGAGAAGAATTTTGAGGTCCCTTTCTGTCTGTGATTTTATGAAGTTTTTTTTAGGTATCAGCAATATCTTATCATATTCCCAGTTTGTATCTCAATGGTGTCTATATCCCTAAACCTATCACAGAAACTTCCTCCAAATCTTGTAAGCAACAGTGAAGATCACATTATAAAAGTTTGTTATTTTACAGATTAGGCAAAAGCCTATGGCCCAGAAGAATAATTCCTGATGCAATCAGTAACTCTTAATATCAGAATGGATGTTTGGGTAATTCTACTCTTCCTGCCACTGAACTTGGAATTTCCATAAATTAATGTTTGGATACAAACATAATGTACTAAAGATTAAAAATGAAACCCATGCTCTAAAAAGTCCTCTTCACAATAGAAAAGATGGCAAAACATCAGCTGTATCAGAAGTTAAATAATAGATTCAGATCCTCTGATGACATATTTTAGGCCTGGGATATTTCGGGGTTGCACAAAAGACTCCATGTCCTCTAAATGTCAGCCTCCTCTCTGTGCCAAAGTAACTGCTTACTTCTCAAAGAATGGTGTTTAAATTTGGATCCCTTCTAATAATCTGGAACAAATCAACAAAATACATTTGCATTCTTGTGCTTCAATGAAAGCTCAGTGGGGAGAGGAGATGGTTGTTCTCCCAGAATGGTCACCATAGCACCTGGAAATGCCTTCAGTTACATAAGGCAGGATTGAATATTGTTTTAAGGGAGGAGAGGTCACTGGGATTGTTGAACAATGTTGGCAGAAAGAGGGTCAGATAGTGACAATGAGAAGTATACTATTTTCTGAATCTATGAATCAGAAAGTAAAGTTGTGATGTTTTCAGAAAAAAAAAATTCGTTTCACTGAGTATCAAAACTGGAAGGAATGTGAAAGGAAGAGGCGTGGAATGAAAGGGAAATTATGAACAAGAAAAGAAAGTTTCATAGGGGACTGAGAAGGACTAGAGCTAAATTGGTTAGGGATGAGTATGTGAGAAAAGGTAATAGCAGAAAGTATTTTACAAAATGAGAAGAATTCAGAAAGCCCCTGGAAGGATTGTTGACTGTGAGTGCAGTAGTAAGGATGAAGATAAGGTCAATTCCCTTCCCTGAAATGTGCTACAGTCAGCTTAAACCAGTTCTGATTGCAGATGATAGAAATCAGAATTTGTTAATTATTTTGTTGATTGTCTAGAGTTAATAAAGTGATGGAGAAAACATTAATAATGCAGATTAAATTTAAGCATGTCAAATATACTTTTTTTGGAGATCCAGTTACTAAATATTTTTTAGCACACCCCTGCCCTTCCTATTCCCCCCATAGTGTCCACTGACCTCACTCACCTTCTCACAGATCTGCTTTCTCTTCTAACTCCTGCAGGGGTCTTGAGATAGGATAGAACCATGAAGCATAGAAACAACAACATCTGAAAAATATTTTACAAGGGCTTCCCTCCCAGATGTGGACATTTGTTACAAAATTCTATTTTCAGATGATCTTATGACACATGTGAGGTTGATGCAACAATTCCTCCAAAAACCACCATTAACAGCAGAAAATACAACCCAAAAAGTCATTATTTTGCTATCTGTATATGATACATTATTGAGTCTTTTCAATATGGTCTCACTCTCCATGATCCCACTTGGGATTTTCTTGGCAAAGATACTGGAGTGCTTTGCCATTTGCTTTTCAAGCTTATTTTACAGATAAGGAACTGAGGCAGAGTTAAATGACTTGCCCATGTACACACTGCTAGTAAATGTATGAGACCATTGAACTCAGATTATTAGGCTTGGGATATTTCAAGTTTGCAAAAAAGACTCCATGTCTTCTAAATGTCAGTCTGACTCCAGGCTCAGAACTCTTATCTACTATGCTACATAACTAACCTCAAATGATAAGGTTTTTGGGAAAAAAAGTGAAATTGAAATCCTTATTTGAGAGTAGGGGACTATTTGTCTAACTAGGTAGGTTTCATATCAGCTAGTCACCAACTAATATATATTATATACAACTAGATCAGTGCATGACTGCTAACCTCAATGGATAAGTGAAGGGGAGATGAATATTCTCAATAATAAAGACAATGCTACTGGCTTAGACGTTTAAATCAACAAGGACTTTGAATGTTTTCTTCAAGTAAAACAAATGTCTGTTAGAATTATTAGAAATGCCTATTGCATTTTGCACATACAATCTGTCACTTTTCCATGAAGAAGCAATGCTATGACAAACTAATCATGTTTTCTTGGATTTTGATTGACCATTGCATTGATTAGAGGTCTTAAGTCTTTCTAATTTTTTTCCCTTTACAATGTTTTGTTCAGTGTATAAACAGCTCTCTTGGTCTGGTCACTTTACATAAAGTTCATAAAAGCTTTCTTTGAAAAAAGTCATAATTTTTTATGGTACAAAATAATTCCAATACATTTATATAGTATAATTCGTTCAGTCACTTCTTGATCCTCTAAGGCCTTTCTGAAAAAGAGTTCCTAAAACAAAACTAAAGGAAAGAACACCTGTCAATTGAGAGGGATCTGAAATGCCTTTCCAGGGTGTACAAAGACCTCTGAGGTGGGCAGGATCTTAAGGTCAAGATCTCTGCTGAGGAAAAGAATGAGGGAAGGGCAAAGAAAAGTCACCACATTAAATCCAAAACCTGTTTATTCTTGTCCAGTAAGTATTTTTGAGACCAGAACCTAGAAACACCTAGACCAGAAAGGACTTCCTCTTCTTAGGGTGTTAGCATTGACTTTTCAAGGACTTGATCAGGTCAATGATAATTCAACTGTTGTAATTCAAATCTAAATAATTTTGCCAGTTATGGATAGGATGAGGAACAACTTGAGTTAAGAAATCCAGAGATTGAAAAATAGGAAAAGCACACATTTTTACAGGATTAGTGGATACTAACATCTGATTTCATATTCCTTGTTTAGCATTGGTAAACCAGGCACAATAGCATTACCGCAGTCAGGGTTAAGGGGCGAGGGGACATTGGAACAACAAAGGGAGCAAGAGAGATAGTTGCCAACTATTTATGAAAAGTAATAACACTAGGAGTACCTAAATAATCATGATTTTTAAATATACTGCTTCCATTTAACAATAGAAGACCCCATGCTCTACCCATCATACTAGAGGGACCATCTTGTATCACCCAACCCATAATAAGCAACTCTGGACAAAGGATTATTATATAACCTTGTATCATGGATTCATTAGCAACTAAAGCCTAGTAACAAGTAAGCAATTGCTTTACAAATGTGATAGAGGTATGACTGAGATTGTTGCTATTTCTCCCAGCAACCTTAATTCAGGCTTTTGATTCATCCAGCCTAGCGTTTCACATGATGTACATTGCATATTAGTTAAACAAATAATGTGACAATATACACCCTTAATTTCACTTCTTTTCCAATCTTAAAACTGTCACTTGTTTCATGTTCAGGTCTAATTGCTGCTTCTTGGCCTGTATACAGGTTTCTCAGGAGGCAAGTAAGATGATCTAGTACTCCCTTTGCTTTGATGACTTGCCATATTTTATTGTGACCCACTCAGTTAAAGGTTTTAGTATAAATGAAGCAGTAGGAGATTTTTGTTTCCTGGAACTTCCTTGTTTTTTTCCATAATCCAGCAAATGTTGGCAATTTAGTTTCTAGTTCCTCTCACTCTTTGTAAACTACGCTGCTCTTTTGGTAATTCTTGGTTCACATATTGCTGAATCCTAGCTTGCAGAATCTTAAGCATTAACCTTCACTGGCATGTGAAATGAGCACAATTTTTTGGTAATTTGAATATTTTTTGTCATTTTCCTTCTTTAGGATTGAGATGTAAATTGATCTTTTCCAATCCAGTGGCTACCATTGACTTTTCCAAATTTGAGGGCATATTCAGTGTGGCACTTTAACATCATCTTTTAGGATTTTCAATAGTTAGCTTGTAATTCCATAACCTCCACTAGCTTTATTGTTAGCCATGCTTCCTAGGGTCCATTGGACTTCATTCTCCAGGATGTATGGCTCTAGATTTTTAGCCACACTATCATAGTTATTAATGATGTTAAGATCTTTCTTGTGCAGTTCTTTTGTATACTCTCACACCTCTTTCTAATTTCTTCTGTTAAATTCCTACATCATTTTGTCTTTTATAATGCCTCCTCTGGATGATCTAAATAGGACATGGGCTTTAGCAAACCAGCGTGGGAGAAAGGGGACATAGTGAAGAGCTTATGGTTGTGCTGGTACTGAATTTCCCTGTACAATTTTACAAGTACCCCCCTTGGGCAATCCATCAATCGCTTTCTTGCTTCCCTTTTTCAGGAATCTTTCTTCAAGCTCCCTCTGGGAAAATATGTCATTGACTTCTGCCTATCGGGTAGAGCCATGGATGTTGTGACTTCTCCCCTTACCAGAGAGATAGTAATGAAAATTGTAAAATTTGTTTTCCTTTACGTAATATAGATGATTTAAAAAAATGTTTTTCTGCACATCAGGAATTATTAAAAAAGCAGAGGTTTAAAGAGGTTATTAAAAAAAGGTGTAAGCAAAAACCTAAATAGACTGGTCAAAACCCAAGATGTGCAGAATTCCTGCACCTAAGACAGTTATTTTTTTTTCTTAAACTTCCAATTTACTTTCCTTTTTAAAAAATCCTGAATAGTGTTCCTTCTAACTACAAACTAAATATTGTGTAGCAGACATACACAGGAGATTCTTAGACAATACAGAGAATGAAAATCTTTCAGTCTTGGCAAATAATACCAGCAGATGAGTACTGATTTTTCCACTACAGAATTATAAATCTTTTCTGAGGGCTATATGAACAAAATCTTTTATGGACTTAGGATCCTAGAAGAAGGAATACATGCAGTCACTGAAGTGTTTTAGAAGAACTAACAAAACACTGACAGGAGTATTTGACCAAACTATAATCGTCCTAACTTCCTGTTCAAATTTCATCAATTAATTAGCCCGCACTACTATATTTCTCTTGAAGATGAAGTGGGGAAGAGAGACCCATCAGTAAAATCTGAATCTATTCTGAATCTAAAATCTATTCTACCCAAAAACCAGAATTTAATTGTCCCTGAAGTAAACTGGACAGAGAGTATGGTAGGTCATTGGGTGGGGTGGGGAATCATACATAATTACAATCTATCAGATCCATTTCCTTTAGTAATTTTACCCTTCCTTTTGCATCTAATAGAGATTCATCTTTATGGAGTCAAGTATAAGAATAATTCTCCACCCCTGTCATTTAAAAAGGGTCAATTATTTGTTTTTCGTTTTTGAAGAGGACTGATGACATTACAGGGTCTTGACTTACATGTAAATTGGATTTAATTGATGTAGAGTTGTACAAAGTCATCAATCTCACTCTGTCTTCCAGTCTTTGAAGACCACTGACAAGAGCAAAGTCAGAACAACTTGTGTTGGCCTGGAGATACAGGGAATGCCCTTGGCATCTTAAAGCCTGACCAGGCTCTAAGTGCTTCACAGTACCTCTATAACCACCTTCATGGCCATCAGAATAAGTTATTCTCACTCATCCATTTGGCCAGAAAAAATATTCTCATGCTTGGATAAAGGGTTTATGGTCCTTTGGTTACCCTCAATGTGGTTAGGCACATCTAATGAAATGGTTTACTAGCATGTGCCTGCTAACATGCCACAACAGCTTCTTGGAGCCACAGATGAGAGTTGAGTGCCAGGTGAACACCAATGGTATATAAGCAGCCCTGAAAAGATTAGGTATTCCCTCATGCTAGAATGTGTGCTCCTTGAATACCCCATATAGCCTGAAACAGAGGTAGTCTTCATTTGGAATCCCTAAGAAGTTTAGCTGAATAAAAAACTGATTGCACAGAGAGCTCCCCCAGACTATGAAAGTCAGTTCCAGAAAGCTGGTTGGTATTGCCTCCATTAGATCACAGCAACAGGAATCTTGATCCTGGTGTTCCATCAGGCTTCTGTTTAAACTTCTGCCTTCTTATTTAGAGCCAAGACAGTTATAAAATAATTCTGGGGATTTTTTTCCTTCATTCTTCTATCTCATGGCTCTGATTTAAGTAGAAATTGGAAGTTCTGCTTTGGAGACCATTGACAGTCAAGATTCCATAAAAATTCCCTTATGGGGCCACCAGTTCCTATTTTGCATAGTTCCTTAAAGATGAGATGGTGGGGTCTGTTTGGAGATATTGTGAAATCAATTAATTTACATTTTTATTATGCTACCAATTCTATTGCTACAAGATAGTAAACTACAACCAGTGATTGCTTTACTTTGTGCTTTCTCTAATTCTTCAACACTTACTGAGCTGATTTCTGTGCCTGTTTTGAATGAGAAACTGTTTTCTGTACCATAGGGAGGACCTTCTATACATGATGAAAAGTGCTTTTATAATCAGGTGCAATACAATGTCACACCATCTAGTTATTCCTCTCTCCATAAATGTAAAGACTTTCCCCCAATTGAATCACAATGTGAGCCATGAGGTAATTTCATCTCAACCCAGTTACCAACTATACCAAATATTAGATGTGAGCCTAATGCCAATATTCTATTAGTTCAGGTCTGAAACTGAGACAAAATAAGTCACAGAAGCCATTGAATAATTAATAAAAGGAAATTTACTTTCCCTACCACAGAAAGAATATGCAACAAGATTAAAAGGGGATTTAGCTTCTATAGACTCCCCCCAATCCCTATTTGGAATGCATATTGTCCACAGGGCAAAGCATGGTGATCATATGATATTCAGACATCCACCAAGTCATAGAGACTCCAATACTGTGTGTGGAATTTCTTATGCCCTTATGTGATTGGGAAGCTACTCAAGAAATTCAGGGACCAATCAGGTCCCAGGAGTAGATCTGTTGCCTGTTTGCAGGAAAATGAAGGGAAAATCTGGTTCCACACCCACTTTCCTTTATCTCTTTAGAGTAAATGCCTAGTAATTGTATTGCTATCACTGAGCCAAGAATATGTATCAAATATTGACTTTGGGGTATAGTTTCTAATTGTTTTCCACAATGTTTGGACTAATTCTACTAATAATGCCATTAGTGAGTCTCTGAGCCCTAGCCCTTCGAACAATTGTCTTTTTTTTTCTTCCATCCTTACCAATGCAAGATTGGAGGACAAAACTAGAATTTTACTTAGCATTTCTCTTACTATAAGTGATTTGAAACATTTTTTAAAAAAGATTACTGATTGCTTATTTTTCTTCTTTCACAAAATGTGAGTGCATATTTGTTAGAGACTGGCTATCCTTATACTGAATTGATTCTCTCTATATCTTGGATATAAGACATTTAGAAGGGAAATGCCACAAAGATTTTTTTTTCAGTTAGATTTCTTTTCTAATTATAAATGCTCTGCTTTTGTTTATCAAGAAACTTTTCAATCTCATATAATCAAAAGTGTTCACTTCCCTTTTGCTTAGTCTTCCTCTAGCCACGGGTATGAAAATTTTTCCTTAACTACTTTGCCTATAATATGCATTTTATATGGAGGTCATATATCATTTTGGAGTCTATTGTTTTATGTGGTATGAGATGTTGATCTAAGTCCAATTTCTCTCAGACCTTTGCAATTTTCTAAATAATTTCCAACTCAGGGGCAGCTAGGTGGCGCAGTGGATAGAGCACCAGCCCTGAAGTCAGGAGGACCTGAGTTCAAATCTGGTCTCAGACACGTAACAGCTGTGTGACCCTGGGCAAGTCACTTAACCCCTATTGCCTCAGCAAAATATATATATATACATATATATATGTAATAATAATAATTTCCAACTCAAATATTCCATGGCCTTTTTATTTATTAAATGAGATGCTACTATGTTCATTTGCTCCTATATATTTTGTATTTGGATATTTTATCTACTGATCAATTCTTAATTTTTTAACCAATTATTGTTGGTGTCTGTTTTGATATCTGCTTTGTGGTATTGCCCAACAATTTTCATAAAGACATTTCCTCCATTTCCTTGAGTGAATTATGAGAAGAGTGCATGAAATTAATTCTCCCTGACCATATCTTTCTCCACCCATTGAAATTACTTCAGGATATAACCTTTTCTTAAGGTCTTTATTTCTACTGATGCAACTTCATTTCATATTTTCAATTTACAAAACTCCATATACATAACACAGAGCAACTAGTCTCTTTAGAGTTAATAAAATTACTTCATGAGTATTTTAATCTAGGGCAATTGTTTTTGCTCTATGTTTCCTCTTCTTTGCAAAATCATCTGTAAGATTACAGGTGATTAACACAATTAACATAATTCATTATGCCTCCCCACCACCAGATAATTTTTTTTTAATCTTTAAGCTAAAAATTTTCCCCATCCAGTTGATTTTGGTGTAATCAGTTGTTCAAATTTCTCATTTCAATTCAAATCATCTTATCTTTATCCCTGGAATATTAAAAGTTCAAATGTCCAATGAGCAACATTGAAAACAACAGGAAAACAGTAAAAAATCATGCTACTCATTGCATGTAGGTATAAACTAAAAGGTAGAATCAGAATAAAGGTAGAACAGAATTCACCTTTTTCTTCAAGTAAGCAAAATTTAGCTGGAGGCTCTTAATAAATTGAATATCATTTCAAGGTAGGAAAAAATAATCTAACTGCTACAAAGCCCCTGGAAACCACCTTCTCTCTGCAGCTACGACTACACACTCTCTTCATCTCTCCCTCAAGAGAAAAAATTAAATTGCTCCTGTATGTAGCAGAAAGCTATGCTCTCTAGTTCAGATGTCACAAGAGCTTCATGTCTTCATTAGCCAGAGGGAAAAATACAGTTCTCAGAGTCTTTAGCTATTTAGGCTGCCCTATAAAGTAATAGTTCAAACCTTCTCAGAATGACTGTTAAAATTCTGCTGCTCCCTCCATCAGTTTTTTTTTTCATTGTCTTGAGATTCTTAACTTTGTATGCTTCCAGATAAATTTTGTTGTAATTTGATTAAGTCTTATAAAATAATTCGTTGATAATTTAGTATAATACTCAATCTGTATATTAATTTTGGTAGTATTGATATTTTTATTATAAAAGCATAGCTTATCTAAAAGTAATTAATGCCTCTCCAATTATATGTTTCTTTTTGTAAAGAATATTTTGTAGTTGCATTCATAACATTTCTCTTGAGGTCTTGATGTATCTTGATAGCTAGTCTCTCAGATATTTTATACTTTCTGGTATAAAAAAGCTGGTGCTTTTCTGGGTTAATAAATTCTACTTTAATAAAATTTTTAAATATTTCTAATAATTTAGGGGAATCTCCAGCTCTCTAAGCAAAGCAGCATATTATCTGTAAAAGTGATGATTTTCTTTCTATTTCTTTGCTTATACTTCTTGCCTCATCTTTTTTCTTGTCTCATTGTTATTAGCTATTATTTCTAAAACTATGTCAAAAATAGTATGGATAATGGGTATTTTCACTTTTCTCCCCAGTTTGGGGGGAGGCAAGTTCTATAGTATTTCTCCATCATTCTAACAAAAGATACTTTTTCTTGGTATTTTGATAGATACTCTTTACCATTATGAAGCTCCTTTTATTCCTATGCTTTCTAAATGTTGAAATATAAAAGGATCTTGTTTGGTTTCTTTCTTTTTTTAACATTTCTTTATATATTTATATAAAGTCATGTAATAAAATTTTCCTAGTTTTCTTCCTACATTTCTGAACTGATATCTTTCAGTCCATTTTTCAGAACTGTGATCCATAGTCCATATTCTCTTATTTGTGAACATGACCTAGGACTGGGGCTCTTATCATCTCTCTGCATTCTGTCTAGGTGATGTCATCAGCTCTCATTGGTTCAACTATTTCCTCTCTGCTGATGACTTCCAAATTAAGGGGTGTACTGGTAAATGTTTAACAACCAACTTTCATAAAAATTAGTCACAATAAGTTTAATCTGCATTATTAACATTTAATTGATCACTTTCTTAAGAATGAAAGAGAAATTAAAAAAAAAAACAAAAATCACTTTTTTAAGTCTAAATGATCCACAAAATAAATGAAGCCACATAAATTACTCCACAGTTGGGAAATAATGCCAAGTTTAAAAACAACTGAATTGGCAATCGGGGATGGAGCCAAGATGGCACAGTGAAGCCAGGAAGATGCTCTACCTCTCCCAGTTTCTCTCAAAAACCACACGAAACTAAGCTTCTGAACAGAGTATGATGGAATGAAACTACTCACCAGTTCAAAATATAGATAAAGCTACCCCTGGAAACATGAGGCCCATGTGCACAAAGTCTAGGAACAGTGCCACCTTTAATAGAGGAGGAGAGATCAATTGTAAAAGGGAAAAAAAGAGGAAAATGGGGAAAAAAAGCATAAGAAACAGAAAGGAATCAACCATAGAAAGCTATTATAGTGACAAGGAAGACCAAAACAACAACTTAAATGAGGACAAAATGTCCACAGAGAACATCTCAAAGTGATATGAACTGGTCTCAAGCTCAAAGAGGCTTCTTAAAAGTGCTCATAAAAGACTATAAAAGGCAAATAAGAGAGGTAGAAGAAAAACTAAGAAAGGAGAGGTATGCAAAAAAGAGTCAACATCTTAGAAAAGGAAGGCAATTCCTTAAAAAACATAATTGGCCAAATGCAAAAAAAAAAAAAAATCCACTGAAGAAAACACCTTCAACCAATTGGAAAAGGAGATACAAAAGCTAACTGAAAAAAAAATCATACATTAAAAACTAGAATGTGGGAGCAGCTAGGTGGCACAGTGGATAAAGCACCAGCCCTGAAGTCAGGAGGTCCTGAGTTCAAATCTGGTCTCAGACACTTAACATTCCCTAGCTGTGTGACCTTGGGCAAGTCACTTAACCTCAATTGCCTCAGGGGGAAAAAACTAGAATGTGTCAAGTGGAAGCTATGAGACATGAAAAGAATGAAAAATGGAAGAAAATGTGAAATACCTCATTAGAAAAACAGTCAACCTGGGAATTACATCCAGAAGGGACAATTTAAAAATTGTTGGTCTACCTGATCACCAAGAACAAAAATGAATATGCATGGCATGTTCCACAGATGATCAAGGTAAACTTCCCCAGTATTCTAGAAATAGAAGGGGAAATATTAATTGAAAGAATCCATCAATCACTTTTGGAAACAACTCCCACAAGGAAAACCCCAAGGAACATTGTTGCAAAACCCTAGAATAATCTCAAGCAAAAAAAACAAAAAACAAAAAACACTGCAATCTGCCCAAGAAAAACAATTCAGATATCAAGGAGCAGCAGTCAGGATTACCCAGGATCTGGCAGCTTCTAAAATATTGGAGGGCCTGGAATACCATATTCTAGTAGGCAAAGGATGTGGGGATACAACCAAGAATTAACTATCCAGAGAGACTCAGCATCATTTTTCAGGGAAAGTGATGGATGGATCTACAGTAAAGTAAGAGACTTTCAATCATTTCTATGGAAAAGAAAAAACAGAAAATTTATTCTACAAACACAGGACTCAAGAGAAGCATAGAAAGATAAATGGGGAGAAATATCTATTATTTAAGCTGTTATTTATTAGTTAAGCTGTTACGTCCTTAGATGGGTAAACAATATCTGTAAGATTTGAGGACTCTATCTGTTACTGGGGCAGATTGAAGGAGACATCACGTGGACAAAGGATATGGTTGTGAATGGTCTCTGATGTGATGATATCAAATAAACAGACATTAAGAGATGGGAAAAGTTCTGTCCTGAAAGAAGAGGAAAGAAGAGGTATAATGGGAAAAGTAGAACACATGAAGAAGCACAAAAGACCCGTTAAAATCCAGAAAAAGAATGGAGGATAAGCATTGTCTGAAGTCTCTCATTAGTTTTGACTCCAAGAGGGAATAACTTAATCATTCAATTGGATATAGAAATTTATCTAACCCTATAAAGAAGTAGGAAGAGAAATCGATAAATGGTCAAAGGATATGAGCAGACAATTTTCAGATGATGAAATTAAAACTATTTCTAGCCATATGAAAAGGTGCTCCAAATCACTATTGATCAGAGGAATGCAAATTAAGACAACTCTGAGGTACCACTACATACCTGTCAGATTGGCTAAAATGACAGGAACAGATAATGATGAATGTTGGAGGGGATGTGGGAAAACTGGGACACTGATACATTGTTGGTGGAATTGTGAACAGATCCAACCATTCTGGAGAGCAATTTGGAACTATGCTCAAAAAAATGATTAAACTGTGCATACCCTTTGACCCAGCAGTGTTTCTATTGGGCTTATATCCCAAAGAGATCTTAAAGGAAGGAAAGGGCCCCACATGGGCAAGAATGTTTGTGGCAGCCCTTTTTGTAGTGGCTAGAAACTGGAAACTGAATGGATGCCCTTCAATTGGAGAATGGCTGAATAAATCATGGTATATGAATGTTATGGAATATTATTGTTCTATAAGAAATGACCAGTAGAATGATTTCAGAGAGGCCTGGAGAGAATTGCATGAACTGATGCTGAATGAAATGAGAAGAACCAAGAGATAAATGGCAACAACAAGACTATATGATGATCAATTCTGATGGACATGGCTCTCTTCATCAATGAAATGTTTCAAACCAGTTCCAATTGTTCAGTGAAGAAAGCCATATACACCGAGAGAGAGGGATATGAAATGTGGACCACAACATAACATTTTCATGCTCTCTATTGATGTTTGCTTGCATTGTGTTTCCTTTCTCAGATTTTTTTTTCTTGTAGATACAATTTTTCTTCCACAGCAAGATGTGTGGAAATATGTATAAATATATTCTATTTGTCAAGTATTTTAACATAATCAACATGTAGTGGACTTCCTGCCATCTAGGGGAGGGATGGGGACTAGGCAAGAAAAATTTTTAACAGAAAGCTTTGTAAGGGTCAATGTTGAAGAATTACCCATACATATATTTTGCAAATAAAAAGCTTTAATAAAAAAAAAGAAGTAGGTAGAGAAAGAGGAAAGAAAAAGGAGGGGCAGAATAGAAGGGAGGGCAGAAACATTAGGGGAAAAAGATAAGAGAAAGAGGATAAGAGAAGGTAAGGTAGTGAGTGGAGTGGGTTAAAAAAAAAAACACCACTACTAAGGTAGTATGTGGAGTATGTCAAAAAAACCAAAACACTACTAAGGACATGGTGGTAAGAGAGAATAAAAATATAGAGAGTAAAGAAAATATGATGGAGGGAAATACAGAACTGGTAATCATAACTTTAAATGTGAATAGGATTTTTCTCCACTAAAATGAAAGCAAAAAGCAGAGTGGATTAAAAAACACAGTCCTACAATAAAACACTTTTGACACAGAGGGGTGGGGAGTAGGGGGGGAAAATTTGTAACCAAAAGCTTGGTAAGGGTTAATGTTGAAGAATTACTCATACATATGTTTTGCAAATAAAAAGTTTTAGTAATAAAAAAAATTTTAAAAAGAAATGCATACAGAGTATGTAAAGTAAAAGGTAAAGGTAAAAGGCTGGAACATAATTTATTATGCTTCAGGTGAAGTAAATAAAAGCAGTGTAGCAATTCTGATCTCAAAGCAAAAGTAAAAACAGATTTAATTGGTTTTTTGGGGTTTGTTTTTGTTTTTTACTTTCCCGCTGATATAAACATTTTATGATAAACATTTTGTTATAACACATGCATCAAGGGCATCTTTTGTAATGATGTAAGTATAGAATATGAACATTTTTGCAAACAGTATTTACAGGACAGATGACATCTTTCCCATCATAAATGTGACTGAAAAAAGTATTTATTTAGTGTTTATTATTTTTTGACTATAGAATACTTTTGATTAAGAAGAAAAATAATAAAAGATATTGCATAGAACTTTTTACTTCCACTGAATTTATTCATATATTCCAGCTATACTGACCAATATATTTTCTTTTTTTTAATTTGCAAAACATATGCATAGGTAATTTTTCAACATTGACCCTTGCAAAACTTTCTGTTCCAAATTTTTCCCTCCTTCCCCCCAACCTCTCTCCTAGATGGCAGATAGTCCAATACATGTTAACTATGTTAAAATATGTGATAAATTTTAACAATTTATGTATACATAAATTATTAAATCCAATATATGTATACATATTTGTACAGTTATCTTACCATACAAGAAAAACTGGATCTAGAAAGAAAAAAAAACCTGAGAAGGAAAACTAAATGCAAGGAAACATCAACAAAAAAATCTGAAAATGCTATGTTGTGGTTCACACTAAGATCTCACTGGGTGAGGGTGAGGCTTCTCTCTGAGTGTATATGGCTTTCTTCATCACTGAACAATTGGAATTGAGAACAGATCTAATGGAGATAAAGAAAGAAAGTATATTTTGATAAAGGTTACTGTAAACAAATTCCTGGAGAACAGATTAAGCCAGTTACAAGAAGAAATAAACAGCAAAACTCTATTAGCGAGGGACCTCAACCTTCCCCTCTCAGAATCAGACCAATATAACCATAGAATAAATAAGAAAGGAACTAGAGAGGTTAATAAGATGCTAAAAAATCTAGATATGGTAGACCTCTGGAGAAAATTGAATAGGGACAGAAAGGAATATACCTTTTTCTCAGCAGTACATGGCACCTATACAAAAACTGACCATGTATTAGGGCATTAAAAACCTCACAATCAAATGCTGAAAGGCAGAAATAATACATGCAAAAATATATTCAATAATGGACCAGGGAAAGATAGATTAAAAACTAACTGGAAATTAGATAATCTAATTCTTTAAAAAAAAAAAAAAAAGAGTGAGTCAAACAACAAATCAAAGAAACAACCCATAATTTCATGCAAGAGAATGACAATAATGAAATAACATAACAAAACCTATGGGACACAACCAGAGCAGTTCTTAGGGGAAATTTTATATACCTAAGTAAGTAAGTGAATAAAATAGAGAAAGAGGAGATCAATGAATTGAGCATGCAATTAAAAAAACTAGAAAAAGAGCAAATTCAAACCCCCAATTAAATAACAAATTAGAAATTTTGAAACTCAAAAGAGATCAATAAAATTGAAACTAAAAAAAAACTACTGAACTAATTAATAAAAATAAGAATTGGTTATATGGAAAAACCAACAAAATAGATAAACCTTTGGTTAATTTGATTAGAGAAAGAAAAGAAAAAAATTACCAGAATTAAAAATTAAAAGGGTGAACTTACCAACAATGACAGGGAAATTAAAGTAATAATTAGGAGCTATTTTGTTCAACTGTATAACAGCAAATTTTCCAATCTAACTGAAATGGATGAATATTTTCAAAAATATAAATCATGCAGATTAACAGAAGAAATAAATTACTTAAATAGTCCCATTTTAGAAAAAAGAAATTAAACAAGCCACTAATGAACTCCCTAAAAAAATCTCCAGGGCCAGATGGATTCACAAATGAATTCTGCCAAACATTTAAAGAACAATTAATTTCAATATTATATAAACTATTTAGAAAAATAGGTAAGCAAGGAGTATTGCCAAATTCCTTCTATGACTCAAATATTGTACTCGTAATTTAACCAGGAAGAGGCAAAACAGAGAAAGAAAATTATAGACCAATAAATTATAGATATCCCTAATGAATATTGATATAAAAATTTTAAATGTAATATTAGAAAAGAGACTACAGCAACTTATCACCAGGATAATACAATATGACCAAGTGAGATTTATACCAGGAATGCAGAGCTGGTTCAATATCAGGAAAACTATTACCATAATTGACCATATCAAAACAAAATCAACAGAAATCATATAATAATTTCAATAAATGCAGAAAAATATTTTGACAAAATATAGCACCGATTCCTATTAAAAACACTAGAGACCATAAGGATAAATGGAGAGCTTTCTTTAAGATAATAAGTAGTATCAATCTAAAACCAATAGCAAACATTATTTGTAATAGAAAGAAGCTGGACTCATTCCCAATAAGATCAGGGATGAAACAAGCATTCCCATTATCACCACTATTATTCAACATTGTATTAGAAATGTTGGTTTTAGCAATAAGAAAAAGAAAAAGAAATTTAAGGAATTAGAATAGGCAATGAGGAAATAAAACTATCATTCTTTGCAGATGATATGATATATAATGATATAATGATGATATAATGATATATTTAGAGAATCCTAGAAAATCACCTACTTGAAACAATTCACAGCTTTAGTTAGCAATGTTTCAGGATATAAAAATAAACCCAACAAATCATTAGCATTTTTACATATTACTGGCAAAGCCCAGCAGCAAGAGATAGAAAGAGAAATACCATTTAAATTAACTGTAGATAAAATAAAATATTTGGGGCTCCACCTACCAAGACAAACCCAAGAACTATATGAACAAAATTGCAAAAGATTTCTCACAAAAACAAAGTCAGATCTAAACAACTGGAAAAACATCAATTGCTCATGTGTAGGCCAAGCTAGTACAGTAAAAATAACAATTCTGCATAAATTGGTCTACTTTTTCAGTGCCATATTAACCAAACTGCCAAAAGAGTTATTTTATAGCACTAGAAAAAATAATAATAAAATTCATCTGGAAGAACAAAAGTTCAGGAATATCAAAAGAATTAATGAAAAAAATTACAAATAACGGTGGTTTAGCAGTACCAAATCTAAAACTATATTATACAGCAGTAGTCATCAAAATGGTTTGATATTGGCTAAGAAATAGAATGGTGGATCAGTGGAATATATTAGATACACAATAATTAAGGCTTATAGTAATCTAGTAAACCAAATTCCAGCTTCTGGAATAAGAACTCACAATTTGATAAACATTGCTGGGAAAACTGGAAAACAATGTGTCAGAAACGTGGCATAGACCTACATCTCATACCCCATACCAAAATAAGGTCAAAATGAATACATGATTTGGGCATAAAGGAGGATACAATAAACAAATTAGGAGAGCAAAGGATAATTTACCTGTAGATTTTTTGCAGAAGGGAGGAATTTATGACCAAGAAGAACTAGACAATATTATGAAAGGCATAATGGACTGCTTTGATTACATTAAATTAAAAAGGGTTTGCACAAGCCAAGACAACAGAAATAAAATTAAAAGGAAAGTGCAAATTTGGGAAAAAATCTTTAGAGGCATTATCTCAGATAAAGATCTCATTTCTAAAATATATGAAGAACTGTGTCAAATTTATAAGAAGTCTTTCCCCAATTGATAAACGAACAAAAGATATGAACAGACTTCAGATGATGAAATTAAAGCCATATATAGTCAATTAAAAAAAAACCTCTAAATAACTTTTGATTAGAGAAATGAAAATTAAAGCAACTCTTAGGTACTATCTCACACCTCAGATTGGCTAAAATGACAGACAAAGATAATGTTAAATTTTGGAGGGCATGTGGGTTAAGGACACTAATCATTGTTGTTGGAGTTGTGAAATGATCCAACCATTCTGTAGAGCAATTCGGAACTATGCCCAAAGGACTATAAAACTGTACATACCCTTTGACCCAATAGTGCCAATACTAGGTCTGTATCCCAAGGAAATCATAAAGAAGGAAAAGGAACCCACATGTGCAAAGATTTTTGTAGCAACTCTATTTGTGGTAACAAAGAACTGGAAAATGAATAGATGCCCATTAGTTGGGGAATGGTTAAATAAACTGTGGTACGTGAAGGTAATGGAATATTATTGTTCTAAAATAATGATGAACAAGCTGATTTTAGAAAGACCTGGAAAATTTATATAAACTGATACTGAACAAAACAAGCAGAGCTAGTTATACATTATATACAATAATAGGAAGAATGTGGGATGATCAACTATAAAACACTTGGTTCTTCTCAGTGGTTCAGTCAAAGCAATCCCAACAGACTTTGGACAGATGTCATCTGCATCCAGAAACAGAACTATGGAGACTGAATGTAAATCAACATATGCTATGTGTGCTTTTTTTCTGTTTTTTTCTCTCCCGTGGTTTTTCCCTTTTGTATTGATTTTTTTCTCCCAAAATGATTCATAATGCAATGTTTAAATATAACTAAATTAATTTTTAAAAAGAAACTAATAAAATAAATATGGCTTTAGCCAACCTGATTTTTAAAACTGGAGCAAAATCAGATCACAAAAATACAAATGAATAAGAAAGCTACGTGTACTAAAATAAATAAATAAAAAGGAAAATTCTGTGAGATGTAAATATGCTGAAAATTTGGCAATTAGCTCTCACAAGTCTATTCAAATTGGTTCCATCACATTTTTGCCTATTTATCCCATTTTCATCTTTTCCCTTAGCTCCAGTTCTATTACCTCCATCTATGTCTGTTGTCTTTCCAATTAGACTTGAGTTCTTCTAGAGTAGGGACTGCTTTTTGTCTTTCTATCCACAATGCTTTGCTCAGTATCTGGCACAACAGATATTTAATAAATGCTTATTTATGTTCCCAGGTTCAGACAATTAAGTGTCTGGGGCAGATGTTAAACTGACATTTTTTGACTGTAAGTCCAGCATTCTACATATTATGCCACCTAGCTGTTACAAAAACAGGCTATGTAATGATTCTTCTGTACCTCTTAGCACAGATCAGAACTGACTGCTCCAAAATTGGGCAGGGAAAAGCAGAAGAAAAAACCAAAAGTCCTTATTAGTATAGTCACAGATCCATAGAAGATGCTTAACACGTGCCTGTTGTTTATTATTTATTGAATCCTAGAAGTCACCAAGGAGCCTCAGGCATTATGATCTGTATCAGACCACAGCAAAACCTTAGCATGAAGAGAGAGTCCAAGTTAGTCTTGAGAGAGATTGTTCCCAGGACTTGGAGTATTATCAGACCGAACTCCTCTTGTATTCTCTGGGTATATTTTTACTCCACAGATAAGGTCTACTTCCAAAATCTTACATTCAAGGGCCCATCAGATTGCTCAGGCTCACCTGATTGGTTTTTGATCCCTGGGGTCACATGCAGGGAGATGTCATTCAGATGTGAAACTGAATGTTTCTAATTTGAAAAGCTCTAGGTTTAAATTTTCTGATGTTGTAGGACAAAATAGAGAGCTCAGGAAAGCTACATAAAAAGTCCATCCTGATTGGGAGTAATGCCAATCAAGTGGTTGGGGGCAAACAGCCCTTGGGAGAAAGGCATGAAGGTGATAACAGGATTTTGGGGAGGTGGTCTGAATTAACAGAGAGGAGTGTTGGGGAGTCCACTTTTCAAAAAGGAAGAACAACCCATATTCCAATGCCATGGATCAAAATTCTGGTTCCACTGCCTTAGCCATAGCCCTACCTTTATCCTTAAACTCACTTTTTTCAAACTTTTCCATTTCAATAACATGACTACTCTTTTAGTCTCCCAGGAGATTGGGAATTATTCTTGATTCTACATTCTTCTTTGCATTTATGTCAATCATTGTCTAATCTTGTCAATTCTATTACTACATCTCTAAAACCCTTTCATTTTATTTATGTTTATACCATAACCATCCTAATTTGGACCCTCATCACTTCTTGTTTGTATTTTAAAGTGGCTTCTTCATTAGTTTCTCTGAATCCAACCTCTTTCCTCTTTAATACATCATCCACACTGTAGTAAATGGACATTTCTAAAGGACAGGCATAATAATGGCTCTCTTCAGTAAAGTACAAACTTCTATGTTAGACATTTCAAGCCCTTCACAATTTGTTTCCAATCTATCATTCCAAGTTGAGTTATATTTAATTTACACATTCTACATTGCACTCAAATTGCTATTCTATTGCTCCTCTAACTTATAAATTTGTCCCTTCATGCCCAGAATTTTCTCCCAGCTTTTTTGTGCTTCTTGAAACCTCCTAGCTTCTTTGAAATGCAATATTCTACAGGTTAACCTTCTTGTTTCTACTAGGTATTAGTGCTTTTTCTCCCACTATTAGTCTTTTGCAATTATTTTGTATTTATTTTGTTTTTATTTATCCATATACATGTTGCTACCATTCTATTTCACCCCAATAGAAGTTAAGCTTCTCGGGGCAACTAGGTGGCACAGTGGATAGAGCACCAGCCCTGAAGTCAGGAGGACCCAAGTTCAAATCTGGTCTCAGACAGTTAACATTCCCTAGCTGTGTGACCCTGGGCAAGTCACTTAACCTCAATTGCCTCAGCAAAAAGCAACTAATAATAATAAAATAGAATTTAAGCTTCTTCAGACCAGGTACTTTTTTGTGCCTTTGAATCCTCAATATCTAGCATAGTGCTTGGCCCATAACAGGTGCTTAACAAATTCTTATTCAATTGAATTCAAATGAAACAGACAATGAAATTGTTATTGTTGTTGTTGTTGTTTTTCAACCAGGATAGTGACACAGTTGTACCCTTTTTTTAAGGAAGATTATTTTAAGAGCTTCATATGGTTGTACTAGAAAAGGGAGAGGCTAGAAGCAGGAAGACCTACTGAGAAGAGGTGATTGCACCTGAGAAGTGATAAAGACTTAAACTAGGGCAATATATGGCTATATGAGTAGAAAAAAAGGATAATTAATATAAGCAATATTGCAAAATGACATGGGAATTTGAGATAGAATACAGAGTTTAAGATTGAACTCTGAAACTGAAAACTAGGTTATTGATTCCCTCAGTGTAAATAAGGGTTTTAGAAAGCAGAATAGGTTTCATAGACTCTATTTCAGAAATGTTGAGTTTTAAAGTAATGATATTGAAAACGGCATTTTTCAATTTCCATGTAATTGCATTTTGAGAGACCATTACATAGGCCCATTTATGAATGATATGATTACAACATAGCAGAATTTTAGAGTGGGAAGAAACATCAGCAATCATCCAGTCCGACCCCCTCATTTTCTTTTTCATTTTTATTATGAACTTAACAAACATCAACAAAAATGAATATTTCTATATACAATGAAGAAGAAACAAAAGGTTTGTTTGGGAAATTAGGAATCATTAAAAAATAGCTTGTTTTATACACACACACACACATATATAATTTATCCTGTCACTACTCTGATTTAAAAAAAAACAGCTTCAATGTCTATTTCATTTAAATTCAATTAAATAGGAATTTATTAAGCATTTGCTATGTGTCTGTGATCTGTTTTGAACCTCCTTTTAATCTTTTTATTTTTTTAAATGTTTCATTGATATACTTTTTTTCTTTCCTGAATCACTGTCAATACCTTCATAAACTGTCCCTTGTAACAACTAAGTGTTGGTAAGCAAAACAAATTCACGGATATCTAAAAATATTTCTTATTCTGCACCAATTCTCATTGCCAAGAGGTGGGAATCATACCTTTTCATTAGACTTCAGGAGCTGTAAATGTACATTGCTTTTATCTGAGTTTATAAGTTTTTCCTATATAACATTATAGTTATATAAGTTGTTCTCCTGCTTCTACTCACTTCACTCTGAATTAGTTCATACAGATTATTTCATATTATAAATGAAGAATTTGAGATCCAAAAAAGGGGATTGATTTTATGTCATCTGGGAGATAAATGTTAGAATCAGAAAAGAAACTCAGATCCAGCAGTTCAGCAGCATTCTTTCTACTCCTATTACTTATTTTGGTATCCACCCTCAATTCTAATTCACATTGTGAGGAAATGAATTAATTTGTCCCTTGACTTCCTTCAGGGCTTTGAACAGGGAACCAACTCACTCTCAGACTTCCTATTCCTTTCACAAACCGGAATGGCAAGTACCATTTTTCTTACTCAAGCCCAAGATAACTTGGAACTGTGAAGAAAACTGGTCCTTGTGCCATATCATACTATTCTGGGCTTGTGTTGACTGTTTTTTTTTTTTTTTTTTTTTTTTTTTTTCCTGGAAAGATCTGCCAAGCTGTTACCATCACAATGAAGAAATACAGCTTCAGCTCCATTGATTTTCATTACCATTACCAGGAATGAAACTGTTAATTTTAACAAACCTGTAAATAATTATAACTGTGTGTGACTTGATAGATTGGGCTCTTAATGCTCAGTAGGCCCAGCCTTACCTCTTATCTCCCTTGAAGCAGCCCTGATATTTAGATAGAGATCATTTTGCCAACTCAGAATTGTAGCATATTGATCGTTAAGACTTGAGCCCTAATTAATTGTTATGTTATCCAGCTCCAGACCACTGACAGGTCTGATGGCCCTGGGAATCTTGCCAAGACACATTCCTATTTAAGGACTCAAGGAATGAAGGAATGGGGGAGGAAGCAGGAGTAATAATGTAATCCACTGAGAAGTGGCCCAAATGACATGATATCAATGTACTAATAAGTCATATACTTCTGGTCCCAGGAGAGGTCTGAAACTAAAATTGTTATTAGCATTTTTTTTTACTTCAATAAATTAAATCCATCAACCACTGGTAAATACTTTTTATCTGTTTTGCAATGTACTATATTCTAAGGAAGATCCAAAGATCAGTGCATATAATAGAAGGAATGTAGATCTTGGAACCAAAAAATCTGGATTCCAGTCATGGCTCTAACATTAACTGATATGTGTAATATATGTAATCCTAGGTAAGTCATTTCAGCTCTTTTAGGTTCAGTTGTCTCATTTGTAAAACAAGAACATTAAATCAAATTTTCTAAATTTTATGAAGTTTGCTATTAGTGTATTCAGCCATCCTAAGTATTACAATTTTTTAAAGTCTGTTCCTTTAATAAAGTTCTTAGCACAGTGTTGGCATGTAGTAGGTGCTATATGCATACTAATTCTCTCCTTTCCCTTTCCTTTTTCTTTCTTGGAGAAAATGCAACCTTTTCCTATTGTTGTAGCATAATGAGCAAATGATTTTTTTTTAAATCAAGTACTTACTTTTTATGAAATACTGCTCATTTCCAGAAAGACAAGACAGCAAGATAGCCCATGCTTTTAAAGAGGATATTTTTTAAAGTATTTAATTATTTTCAATTAGCATTTATTTTCTCTATCTTCTATCTTCCCACACTTATTGGGGGGGAAAAAAAGAAATAAAAGCAAAACCTTTGTAACAATTATGCATAGTCAATGAAATACATTTCCCCATGAGCAAAATACAAAAAAAAAATTCTCATTTTCCCTCTTGAAGAGCTTTCATTTAAATAGGGAAAGAGTTGGAACAGAATAGATAAGCAAAGGTACTCCAGTAGTTGCATGGATTGGCAGTGTCCAGAATGTAGCATGACAACCCAATTCTAAGCAAGATAAAGTCAGAGTCTATTTGTCAGATTTCGTGTCTCAGCAACAGAATCCAAATTCTTATGGAAAAGAGGAAGAATGCCTGATTGCAGACTTGGAAAAGTCCAGGAAATTTATATTCCTCATAAACTTATATGCTATATGGTTGAAGAGGTTAATGAAATTAGTTTCCTCATCAACTGCAACAAATTTTGTTCAAGGCTTTGAGTGAATCTTCTTATAGAAGTATGGACATAACCATTGGTATCTTTGGGGCATGCCAAGTAATACCTTAAGTCTCATTGTTTGGGGATAAATTGGTCGACTTAGACTATTGTGAAGTTGTAATATTCCAATCTAACTTTCTATGGCTGAGTCCTACAATGTGAAGTCAAGAAATTCTTTTGTTCTACTAGTGTCCCCATGAGCTGCCACCTTTAAGTTGAGAGGCAAATGGAGAGTAAACAGTCCTTTAGCGCTTTGGGGATTATGCCAATGTCCAGGCATCCCATCAAGAAACAAAAGATGATTTCAGGTCTCCAGTTTCTAGCCTGTGCTTAACCGTCTCTTGATCTTTGCCCAAAATGAAAAAGATGATTACAAGATACAAACTCATAGTCCCCAATTTATTCCCAAATGTCAATAGTCCAAGTGAAATGAATATCTCATACAAAGACTCATCCTTTAAATTTATCAAGTTGCTCAAGAAATTCTTCTTATGAGCCCCCTATATCAACCTTCAAAAACTCAGACATCTGATTCCAACTTTCTTTCCAACATTATTTCTGTTCCCCACCAGGACCCCACCATGTCTCCCCATGTGAAGATGATGAGGTGACTGATTCTAGGAAAATCTAAATGGCTTTTATTATTGTAAGTGCCTTTGAAAGACTATGAATCATAAATAGACATGAACTTAGACTTGTCTACTAACCATGTCATTAGAAGTTTTTCTTGATTGTCTCTGTTGCCAGAAGAGGGGAAATCTCCAAAAGGTCTCAGTTAACTCTTTGACCATTATTCTCTCTCTCTTGGAAAAGTCCTCAATCCCTTTTCCCAACTTAAAAAAAGTGGTTTAAGTCCCTTAGTACTAGTTATTTCCAGGACTTTTTGATATTTGACTAGTATAAAAGCCTAAACATAAACAACTGAATCTCTATTAAGGCAATTTTACATACAAACTAAGAACTGACAAAAGCTTTTTGGGTGGGAAAAACAGCTCCTTGTAAACTCATACCAGATAAGTTTTTACCCACTCTCAGAGAAATCTACTAGTTTATGACTTATTGGGGAAGTACCTTACCCCATAACAAGGGGAAAAGATAGAAGAAAATAATGTGTTTCTATAAGATGGTTTCAGAGATCAATGAACCTGGTGCTGGAAAAAAAAAAAAAAAAAGCTATTTCAATTTCCCTGGGAGACTTGGGCCTTGAGAGGTGAAGACTTCTCTATAAACATAAGTAATTAATAGAGTTACTTTTTGAAATAGTTCCCTTAATACAATGACTCCAAAATGTTCCAGTCAAAGTCTTCTCTCTGAGGAGAACATAAGATCACAAACTAATATGGGGCTCTTCCAGGAGGCAAAGGAAAGAGTGTGATATAGAGAGGAGTGTGCTAGAGGCAGCTCAAACTAGCTAATTGCTGAATTTTCAATGTAAGCATTTACACTTCAGAAATCAACAATTATTACCAATCAGGACTTGATATATTGTTTTGCTGATTATCTAGACTTAAGGAAGTGATGGAGAAAATATTAATATAAATTTAACTTAAAAGTGTATTTTTGGTACATTAAGCGTGTTGTCACACATTTACCAGTATAAACCTGTGTAGAGTAGAAAGGGCAATAGATTTATTTGAATTCAGAAGTACTGAGTTTATATAATAGCTCTGACACTAACTGACTATAATCTTTGGCAAATCATACCACTCACCAGTTTTATTTTCTTAGACAATAATGCATGTAATAGCTCCCTCAGAAGAATTTTATAAGAAAAATATTTTATAAATTTTAAATAAGTATATCAATATATACCTATATACAATCATTGTGAATTATTAGATACCAAGCAAAATGTGATAGGAAAGCTAAGTGGTGTAGTGAATAGAGTGCCAGGCTGAAATCAGAAGAACCTGAGTTCAAATCCAGCATCAGACACTTAACTCTGTTTGCCTCAGTTCCTCTCTATAAAATGGTCTGGAGAAGAAAATGGCAAGCCACTCCAATATCTTTGCCAAAAAAACCGCAAGCAAGGTCTTGGACAGTGGGGCATGATTGAAACAACTCAATAACATATCATATACATATATCAAAATAATGATAACTGTATAAAGGAATTATAAATAAAGAATTATTGCAAATGTGAAGAAAGAAATATATAATTTCAAATACAGAAAAGGTTTTGTAAAAAATGAGTATTATAAGTGAATCATTCAATTCATGTCAGTGAACATTAATTAAAAGTCTTCTTTGTATCAGTCACCTTTGTTAAATAATGGGATAGATAGAAGATAAGGAAGATCAATCTTACAGCCTACCAAGATGTGATACATACACAAATATCTATGTTATTAAAAAAAAATAGAGTCCACTGATGTTAAGTTGTTCACTTAAAGCCACCTTGCTGCTCCCTTTACCCTTGCCTGAGAACCTTGCTTAGTGTTCCCTGATATGAGTTTTCCTTGATTCAGGATTATATCAGAATGTACTTACTGCCACATTCATAATCAAGCAAACATATAAGAAAGGCCATACTATTCACAATCACAAGTAGCAAAACAATTACCAAGATCTCTTTAAATTTTAATGTTGCATAATAATATTCTGAAACTTCAAGAAAGACATATTGAAATAGTTAGTGGAGACTTTTTAATTTAATTCAACTTCTGGGCTCAAAAGCAGCACAGAGGGAAGAGATGTGAAGGAAACCTGTATTCTCATCCTAGTTCTGTATGATCTTGACAAGATCACTCAAAATCATAATGATTTGAGCATCTAGTTTATATACAGAGCAGCTGGGATTATGTCTCCCCATGTGAAGATGATGAGGTGACTGATTCTAGGAAAATCTAAATGGCTTTTATTATTGTAAGTGCCTTTGAAAGACTATGAATCATAAATAGACATGAACTTAGACTTGTCTACTAACCATGTCATTAGAAGTTTTTCTTGATTGTCTCTGTTGCCAGAAGAGGGAGAATCTCCAAAAGGTCTCAGTTAACTCTTTGACCATTTGTTTTTTAGATACTCTCTTAGGAAATTTCAGTGTCCCAAAAACACTGTCCCTTATAGTGACCAGCAATAGATAATACTGAAAGAGAAGCAGCCTTGGGGTCTTGAGAAAAGGCCTCAGTCCTTGGCCTTTGTGTTTGTTTTTTTTCATTTTAGGTAAGAAATTAGAGCCTCTGATATTGTGAGTTTCAAAAAGAGCATACTTAGGTCTCTCAACATTACAGTTATTGTAGCATCATTGATGGTTAACTGACTTTAAATTGTTAAATGGAACTGGAATACTAGTTATTGGTACCAAATTGTCAGGGGGAACATATGCAGTGAAGTATAAACTGGTAACAGTAGAGGTACTTCAAATGCCTAAGGATACCCTAGAATCCTGAAAGATAAATATAACTTTCCTCAGACTAAGAGTATGCCATTCTAATACCACAGGCTGGAAGGAATCTTATGGGCCATCTAATCCAAACCCCTCATTTTACAGATAAAAAATTGAGTTGGAGAGGGTTTTTTTCAGGATAAAAAGATAATAATTGTTTCTTTAAATTTGTGCATGAATACATTATTACATATGTCTGAACATATATGTGCATACACATATGCATGTATATATGTATATGGGCAGTTAGGTGGTACAGTGGATAGAGCATAGGGCCTGGAATGAAGAAAATGTATTATCTTGAATTTAAATTTGGCCTTCGAAACTATGTGACTCTACACAAGTCACTTAACTCTGCCTCAGTTTCCTCATCTGTGAAATGAGATGGGAAAGGAAATGACAAACCAGTCCAGTATATTTGCCAAGAAACCCCCAAATGTGGTCATGAAGAGTTGCACATGACTGAAAAATGATTGAACACACACATACACACATGCATAATATGGTTGTTGAACTAATATCAAGAATACCAGATTCAATGGTACCTTAGCCCTTGTTTACTTCTAAACTCATCAAATTCAGTATTCCATGCTTTTTGACAAGAAAAAAATGTTTCAGCATATGATGCTTGCTTCATTGCCCTTCATTAAGCAACAGAGATGTGAAGTTGGCCAAGTATACTGCCCAGCGCCCACTTCACTGCTATTGCCCCCAATTGAGGGCAGCTCCTCCTCATCGAAGGCAGTGGTAAATGTGATACAGCATATAGTATGGTTCCAAAAGCAGTACTACTGGAAGGGAAACAGCCTGCCTGCTCAGCAGGAGGAGAAGCAGCAGGATTAGAAACAGCAATGGGTGCCTGGAGTAGCAACAGTAGGAACTCAGGTGGAGGCAGCAGCGGTGGAAGACCTAGGATTCTTGTTTGTCTGGAGCCATAGGCAGTAGCCAGAACTCTGAGTCATGGAGGGCACGGGACCAAAGCTTCCACACCCACATCCAAGTTTCCCCTTTTAGGAGGGTCATGGTTCCTCTCAGAAATTGAGTTGGATAAAGAAAGGAGAAGCCCAGTTAGGCTGGTCTGGGCTGACTTGTTCCACAGCTGAAAATCCCACCTGCCCCTTTAGGGAATTCGCTGGGGAAGGATGGTTAGACGGTGGACTAGAAATATACGTCTCATGAGAAAAATTCATTTGGTCCTCATTGTTTTGACCACTTGCTACGCCTTCTGGAACCAATTAACAATGAATACTAAGGTACCACTGTACCTAGTATCAGAAGAGTCAGAAGGGGGCTAGGATATGAAGGGTTTTGAATGCAGGACATAACATTTTTATTTGATTTGGGGGGCAACACAAAGCCACTGAACTCTACTGTATCAGGATAAACTGGAGAGTTGATTGAAGTGGGGAGAAATGAGGCAGGCAGACCCACTAGCAGGTAATGAGGATCTGCATCAGAGTGGTGATCTTGTATGTTTTCCAAATCTTTGGGGAGAAATTGTATTAGAGGAGTCATTCCTTGATCTTGGAGCGATCATTTTTCAAGTGAATAGATTGAGGACCTAATAAGTTAAGTAATTTAAATAGGGTCACATAGGTAGCAATTAACAATGCCAAGATTTGAAGCAGAATTTTCTTACTACAGAGTTTTTGTTCTCTATCCATTATAGCATGCTGTCTCTCCCAGTGATAATTTATCTATCTGTTACAGCTTTTACTGTGGAATATTTGACATTAAATGAATAAAATTGTCTGTTTTCCTTCTGTTTTGACCCTGGTGATGTTTGAGAAGTAACCTGAAATTATCCTAAATTGCATGGGTGTTTCCAGATGTTATCAGAGTTGAGAAAAATTGCTGGCTATGGTTAATGTTGTGTTTTTAAAGGCCCAGAATCCCTGGAGCATCCACTCTCTGAAAACATAGCAGCATATGAAACCTCATTTAACTAGTGGGGCAGATGCTTCAGACTCTTGGTAGAAATAGAGGGACAGGGGCAGAGTCTAGTACTCTGAAAGTTTAATAATGGAACTGAGTGAAATAGTAAACCTTAACAAGCCTAGCATAGCCAATTTTCATTTAAGGTAGTTGGGAAAAATACTTGAGATGATAAAAGTCTCCCCTTATTTTTTGCCCCTTCCTCCATTACTTGTTCCTTAAGTAGAAGAGACTGATTTGGGCAGTGTGAGCACACAAATTTCACATATGAATACAAATATTAATGCACGTGCATACACGCACACACACACACACGCACACGGTTGTGCATCTGGTACAAAGCTATTAATCAGATTCAAAACCACAATAATTGTGAAAATTGGGATCCTCTACTGACTCGCCTTTCAAAAATACTACCATAACAAGTAGCCTAGATGTAGATACTAATGTACTCTACATTGCTGAATAGTTGTTTTCCTCCCACTTAATAGTATTTTTCTAATATAGTTTTCAACATTTATTTTTCTAAGTTTTGAGTTCCAAATGTTTTTTTTTTCTTTCTTCTCCTCCAAGATTGTAAACTCTCTGATAGGTTATACATGTACAATGATGTTAAACACACATCAACTTAGGTTATGAAAGAAGAATCAAGAGCAAAAGGGAAATACTGTGACTAAAAACAAAATAATTAAAATAGTATGTTTCAATCTGTATTCAAATTCTAAAGTTCTTTCTCTGGACGGGGATAGAATTTTCCATCATGAGTCTTTTTGAATTGATCATTACACAGTGTTACTATTACTAGTACAATATTCTCCTAGTTATGCTCATTTCATTCAGCATCAGTTCATGTAAGTCTTTCCAGGTTCTTTTGAAAACCACCTACCCACCATTTCTCATATCGCAATAGCATTCTATTATATTCATGTACCACAACTTGTTCAGCCATCCCCCAATTGGTAGTCATCCTTTCAATTTCCAAATCTTTGTCAACACAAAAAGCTATAATATGCTATAATATAGCATAAAATGCTATGAATAATTATGTACATGTATCTTCTGTTTTTTTTTAAATAATCACTTTGGGATACAGAACAGTAATGGTATTTCTGGATCAAAGAATATGCACAATTTTATAGCCCTTTAAGCATATTCCCATATTGCTCTCCAGAGTGGTTTGATTGAACTCCATCAAGAGTGCATTAGTGTCCTAGTGTCCCAGTTTTCCCTCATTTTCTTGAACATTTATTAGTTTTCTTTTCTATTCTATTATCTAATCTAATAGGGATGAGGTAGTACTCCAATGTTTTAATGTGTATTTCTCTAACCAATAATGATTTAGAGCATTTTATTTCATACAGTTATAGATACCTTAAATTTCTTTTTTCTGAAAATTGCCTGTTCATATCCTTTAACCATTTATCAGTTGGAGAATTGAGTTGAAGAGGGTTTTTTTTCAGGATTAAAAGATAATAATTGTTTCTTTAAATTTGTACATGAATGCATTATTACATATGTCTGAACATATATGTGCATACACATATGCATGTATATACGTATATGGGCAGTTAGGTGGTACAGTGGATAGAGCATAGGGCCTGGAATCAAGAAAATGTATCAAAAAAAAGTTGGAGAAACATCCTTATAAATTTGACCTAGTTCTCTATAGATTTGAAGAATAAATGAGGCTTGTAAAGAAAAAAAAAAACTCTGGCTATAAAACATTGTTTTGCAGCTTTCTTCTTTTCTTCTAATCTTGGTTGAATTTATTGAGCAAAAACTTTTTAATTTAATGTAATCAAAGCAAGCATTTCATAATGCTCTATCACATTTGGTCATAACTTCTTCCTTTCTGCATTGATGTGATAGGTAAATTATTTCTTGCTCTCCTGATTTGTGTGGCATCACCCAATATGTCTAAATCATGTACCCATTTTGAAATTATCTTGGTGTATGGTATGTAGTTGTATGATCTATGCCATATTATTTTCCAGTTCTCCTAGTGATTAATGTGAAATAGGAAGTTCTTACTGGAGAAGCTGGATTACTTTAGTCATTTACTACTGGGTCTTCCCTTTGTAACCTGTTTCTTTGATCCACCATTTTCTTTTGATCTCTTGCACTGAGCTGATGATTTATGTGTATATATATTTTTCCATCTTGCTATTTTGTTCAAATTAATTGTTTCAAGTAGCTTTTTAGTTGCTTCTCTAGGATTCTCTAAATATACTATCATACCAGCTGTAAAAAAATTATAATTTTGTTTCCTCATTGCCTGTTCTAATTCCTTTGATTTTTTTTCTTCTTTTATTGCTAAAGGTAATATTTCTAGTACAATATTGACCAATAGTAGTGATAATGGGCATCTTTGTTTCACCCTCAATCTTATTGGTAAAGCTTCTAGCTTATCCGCATTATATATATATATATATATATATGTATATATATGTGTGTGTGTGTGTATACATATATGTATATTGCTTCCTGATTGTTTTAAATAGATACTATTTAACATTTTAAGAAAAAATATCATTTATTCCTATGCTCTCTAGTGTTCCTAAATAGGAATGGTTACTTTATTTTGTCAAAACCTTTTTCTTTATCTATTTAAATAATCATATGATTTCTGTGAGTTTTGTTACTGATATGGCCAATTATGCTGATAGTTTTCTTGATACAAGCCCAACCCTGCATACCTGGTATAAATCCCTCTTGGTCATTAGTGTATTATCCTGGTAACAAGTTATTGTAATCTCTTTGCTAATATTTTATTTAAGATTTTTGCTTCAATATTCATTAGGGAAATTTAGTTTATAATTGTCTTTCTCTGTTTTGGTTCTTCTTGGTTCAGGTCTCAATACCTAAAGCAGGAATTTGATAGGAATTTGGTAGGAATAATCCTTCCCCTATTTTTCCAAATAATTTGCATAGTATTGGAATTAATTATTTTTAAATGCTTGGCACAATTCACTTGTAAATCCATGTGGCCCTAAAGATTTTTTTATTAGGGAAGTTCATTGATGGCGTGGTCAATTTCTTTTTCTAAAATGGGGCTCTGTATTTTATTTCCTCTTCTAATCTGGGCAATTTATATTTTTGTAGACAATTCATCCATTCCACTTAACTGCCAGATTTATAGCCATGCAATTGGGCAAAATAACTCCTAATTATTGCTTTAATTTCCTCTTTCTTGGTGGCGAATTGACCATTTTCATTTTTGATGCTGATAATTTGGTTTTCTTCTTTCTTTTTTTTTAAATTAAATTATCTAAATCTAAATCTGAATCTGAAAGCATCTCAGCCTCTGTTAACACTGGGTAATTTGTGGTAAACCAGCTTAAGTCTTTATATAGAACTAGCCTCCTCTGGGTGCTGAGTAGTCTCTCTCTGACTTACTAGAGTGTTGCTCAACTACTCCTTACCCCCTAAGTACATACTATGTCCTTCTTTGAAGTCTGTTCTATTCCCTCTATTTCTCAGCTTTCTGGCCTGGCACTGTCAGTTCAGAGAGCTGTCATGCTGATGCTATGGGGTTGGTTTTTGTACTTTACCTATCTGAGGCTCTAGGGGGAGAGAGGGAGTGGGATGTGGGCCTGAACTCTATTTTAAACCCAGACATATAATTTGTCCCTTTCTCTCTGTTCCTGGCTTTCCTGCAAAAATCTTTTACAGCTTAGAATATTCCACTGTTACTCTATGGCCCCATGAGCTTCTAGTATGGGCTGCTTCAAAGCTAGTATCTGTTTTGGTTGAAACAGATTTCCACACCTGAAGCAACAATGTTCATTGGAAAGAGAAAGGAAAGACGGGTCTTGAATTGAGTTTTGTTGCAAGTCTTTGTGTCAACCTTGCTAACCATAGCAGAGAGTGTGGGGAAAGGGCCTGAATGAGCTCAGTTTGAAAGTCACTTAATGAGTTTTGTTTTGTTTTATTTTGACCTTTTTTTGATTCTTGGTATTCTAAATCATGGAGACAGTGGAAGATCCTTTATCTTTAGTGCATAATTTCTGTTTTAGAGAGATTAAGAGGTCTAGGGAATCAGAAAATATCTAGATCTCTATCTTGTTTATCCCATGACTTAGAAGATACACAGACAGGATAGGGGCTCAGGTCCTCTGATATAGAATTCAGCAGCCTTTTCATGCATTTAAGTGATATTCAAATCCTAGATTCTTCTTCATTCTGATTGTCCCCCATGCTGTCAGTTTTCTTTGTGAAATACAGTTCTTGAGGAAGATGTGAGAGTGTGAGTAGGGAAGAAGCCAATAGAGAGGAAGAGTTTCATGGTATTGGAGAAGAGATAATTTATAGAGCAAATTATAAGAGGAAATAGAATGAAAAAGGAGGAGAGAAGTCATAGGGGAAAAAGGAACTAAGGGTAGATACTTCTCTCTCCAAAATAGGAAGAAAGGAAGAGCAAATAGGGGAAAAACTGACATTTGTTAGGATTGAGAGGAAGAAAGATGTAATTCATAACTAAATGCTACTATTTTCTCAATAAAATGAGAGACAGTTATCTGGCAAGAATAGCAGTGGGGGGGGGAAGAACTTCAGGAGGGAATCTGTATAGCTAATGTTGTACTTAGCAGAAGAAAAAAAATAATAGGGTAATAGAGAAGTGAATAGATCTGCCTTATGTTTCCTACCTCCACAGAATTCTGAAAACTAGAAACTGAAGCAGTTAGTTGGTAGTAGCAATTCAGAATTTGAGGTATTACAGGCTCAGCCACTTGTTTGAGACCTCACTATTCCTGTCTCAAAACAATCCTTCCACAGACTCCAAAAAGACCAGTGATTTCGAATGCGAAGGAAATAACTTTCCTCTAATCACTAATAAAGACTGCTCAGGGCTGGCTATATAGAGTCAGTGGGATATATCACCCTGGAGATAGTTATCTCCAGCTGGATCGGAAGATCTAGTGCCTCTATATGCCCTCATACTCCTCCCCCTGCCCCCAAAAATATGAGGAAAAGGCAAAGAAGGAAAGACTAGAAACTTAATCAAAAGTCAATTGAATCAGAAAGTTTCTAGGGTCTCTATTGCCAGGCAAATTAAACTCATGCTTTATACACAAACTTTCTTCTGAGCATACCTCATGCTCTGTCATTTTGAGGTGATGTGTTTTGATGGCCGAGATCATATGGTCCCTAAGGATCTAGCCCTCTCGGCAAAACAAGTCCCCCCGCCCCCAGCTACCCAGAATTTAGAAAGGGAACAAAGCTATCCTCCATCATCATAGGACACTGAGAGATAGATGCACACCTAGTTCTTCCTCTTAGGAATATCACTCTTTCTGATTCCCTAATACTATTTCAGGGTTCTCATCTTTCCAGGCAAAAACACCCCTTCCCTTATTATCCTTTCTCATATTAACACATAAATATAAAGCCAGAAAGGACATCAGGGGTAATTAGAGGAGGTCTAATTCCTCATTTTGCATGCAACACTCCTACCTAGAAGCTGCTGGGATAATTTCCTGACATGCTGTCTATATAGAGGGAGAAGATACTGATTAGCTGAGAGCCCCTCAAGCCTGCAATGCTGCATAAGACTAAAGGAATTTTGAAGAAAGAGAGGTGCACTTCGGGAGAGATGGATAATGTGTAAACATCAACTTTTGAGTGATGAAAAAGCTGTAAACCCAGAGCCCACAAATACTTGAGGAAGATATAGCCCCAAAATATTTTCCTTGATTTCTAGCACCTGCATCTCTAGAGACTGTTAGAAGCAGATTGCTCCAAGAAATCATTCTCTCCTTGGTGGAGCTCAAATTTATCCCATTGTAGTCAAAGAGCTCTGTGTATTCTATCATCTAGTCTAATCTGCATAACTTCTCTGGTTTCTGTTAACTGTCTGCTTGGATAAATGTGCTAGCTTGCTATCTGAGACTGTCTTTTGTGTTACAAGCCTTTGGTGAAAGGCAGCTAATTAAGTTGGTCAAGAGCAAGCTAAATATTACCATCACCTTGAAATGACCAAAGTGGATTTTATTCTGAACTGCTAAAAATTAGATATTTTTTTCATCCTTTTGTTTTAGATTATAATTATCAAATTATAATATAAATTATATATACATATTATATAACTTTATATACATAATTATGAAAAATGTAGAGTATAATTATAAATACAACTTTTCTGTTGTATTTGCAGTCAGATTAGTTCTTTTTGAGATGACTTTTCCATAGTTAAATATTAAAGTATTGATACCTATTATCTTATTGAATTGTTTACAAGGATTGATACTAAAGCTAACATGAGAGGTGTGAATTTTGCATCTCTAAAATGCTGATGCTTATCTAATAAATGTTTATATATTTTCTTCTGCTTTTAAACTTACCCAAGTTATAGGCCTCATTGTGGGATCTCTATGAATGTAATTTCATAGAATAAAGTCTGCTTCCTGGCCTAGAAACATCAAATAATCAACCATTTGTGCTTAATCCTTTTTCTTAGGAGGCTCACACATGTCTGGCTTACCTGATTCTGTTTTCTTTAATCTAAAACTGAACCTGTTTGTTCTATTGTTGGGTGAGTTTGAAAATTCATTGTTTGTCCTTACAGTGGCAAGAATTCACTGGAAGATATTTGGTATAAACTTTTGTATGGGGATGCAGAGGAAATTTGGCTGAACCTTAAAATGAATCACCTAGAGAAACCCCTAGAGAAATGTGGTGTGCTCTTTGAGAAGGGACAGGTGGAAATTTTGTCTGGCTTCTAATTAAGGTAGACCCATGAACTGAGGAAGTCATGGAATAATTTTTACAGAAGACAGTTGAATTTCTAATCTCAAGTTGAGGGAATGATTTTTGGTCCTAAATCTCTTCCAGGAGACTTCTATATGAACTGAGATGCTCTGTGAGGACTAGATTTTCTTCTGAGAAAGGAAGCTTGATTTTCTTTTTCTTTTCTTTTTTGCATTAGAATTGAAAAAGACCATTTCCAGGACAAAGAGCAATTTTTTTAAGTTCTAATAGAGCTCTCTATTTGGAGCAATTGTGGTTTTCTCTCAACTATGTGGGACTGCATAAGATCTATGCCACACTTAACTATTTTGAGACTCTTTTCTATGTGGCACTGAGAGAGCAAATGAATATAAAATACTTACATCTTTACAGAGCCCTAGAGGACTGTTCTGAATTAAAGATATGCACAGTACATTCAAAACATACTCTAGATTTGCCAAGAATGGTAACTGACAACAGAGCAACTAAATGGAACAGTGGTTAGGGTAATGGGCCTGAAGTCAGGAAGATTCATCTTCCTGGGTCCAAATCTGGTCTCAGCACTACTGTTTGATTCTTGGCAAGTCACTTAATCTTGTTTGCCTCAGTTTCCTTAGCTATTAAATGAGCTGGAGAGGGAAATGGCAAAGCATCCAGTATTTTTGCTAAGAAAACTCCAAATGGTGATTAACAAAGAATCATATGTGATTGAAATAACCGAACAACAACAACTAACAATAAAAACCCAGTCCTGGGAACATATAGATTTGGTGGCTTCTGTAAATGTAATGAAATGTCTTGACTCTCCAGTTCAGAATATTATCAGGTGTTCTTTATTTTCTGTCCAAATATCATATGTTAAGAAAAGATTTTTTTCTTGCTTGTGAGCCAGAAGGGAGTGTGTGTACAAAAAGCACTAACTGGCCAAATAATTTCTCTCCTAGGAAGTAATTAAAGAAAGATGTTATATACACTTCTGGGTATAGAGAAAGGTCTCAGTCTGTCTTTACCCAATGTAACATGTAACCTGTGAATACATGACTCTTCTGTTGCTTTTGTTCTGCCATGTTTTTTTTCCTATTCTTATGTGATAGAGTTGAAGAAAGAATAACCTTGTGAGTTTCAAAATGTCAAGATCCAACAGAGTTTGCCAGCAGCAGTAGCCAGGGCAGCATCAAGGACTAACATGTGGGATTTAATACAGCAATGTTCAGTGATTTGATTTAGTAGCTGAGGTGACATGTCCTGAAACAATGGAGGGACTTATGCAGAAGCTATGCCATATTTATAAGTGAAATAGTTGAAGCAAATGCTTAGTAGCAAACATTTTAAGTTTTGAGTCCACTATTCTCAGAGACTGGAGTGGTCCCTCCTGGTTCAGGAGGATATGTTCAAATTGGTCTTCTTGCTATATCTTCTCAATAAATTTCTCTTTGTAAAAGACAATTAATAATGATAGGTTGAATATTATCAAAGTGTTAATCAATCAATTTCATAAGAGAGATTATAGTTATAACTGGCAAATGATATAAGGGAGAACATACTATGGGGATAATAATCTCCAGTTTTTCTCTTACTACTGACTCCCCATTTCCTTTGAATAGTCTCAGATTAACTCCATTGTTAAAAACCATCACTTGATTCTAGTTAATATTCAAGTTAACTCCCCAAATAGCCATTTCAACTCATTTCTAGAATAAGTTGTTTCTAAAAGAATGCACCAATGCTCTTTGACTTCACTGTTTCATCAATCATTAAGACTACTCAACTCCTTGCTGTTGGGCTTTTGGCCCAGTAACTGGACTGAAACTGCTCTCATCAAGGTTACCAACAATCTCTTAACTGATGCAAGGGAGCTAAGTGAGGCTTGAATAACTCAATTGTCAAAATAACTGCCAGGGAAAACTCAGCCAATTCAATTCTTTTCCTATATTCCTCTTTCTACTTTCACTTTGGGGCTTACAATAACTGAGTTCAAAGGTTTTTAGGGGGGATTCAGGTTCAATGATAACAACTCTCTCTGGTCTTAATTTACCTCTCTCTTTTATTACCATTAAAACTTGGTGGGTACTGACTGTGTGGTTTATTGTTCTCCATTCTGCATTAGCCCCAGAGATTGATGTCCAAACTGAACACTGGGTGAATCTATTCAGTTTATCTTTCTCCCTAATATTTCCAGATAATAATGTGCTCATGGTTACCACATCAAAATAGTGTTATGCTTTAAAGAGGATGAATTGGTCCATAAACAGTGAGCAAACATTTAGTTAGTCAGCTAACATTTATTAAGCACCTAATATGTTCCAAACGCTATCCTAACCAAATAATCTGTAAATAAAGGCAAAAAAAGTCCCTGTTTTTAGGAAGCTCACAACCTGCTGGTAGAGACAACATGCAAACAGTTACATACAGAAAAGATATTTATAGGATAAATTTAGGATAGTCTTAAAAGATTAAGGAAGACTGGAAAAGGCTTTTTACAAAAGATTGACTTTCACTGTGGCTCCAGTGAAAGTAGGAGGAAACTAGGAGGTAGAAATAGGGCTAGAGAGTGTTCCACCCATAAGATACAGCCAATAAAAATGTTTGGAAAAAGGAGATAGTGTATCAAGATTACAAAATAGCAAGGGGCCAAGGCAAACCAATGGTAAGAATATCAAAATAGTCTCTATATGGGCTAATGAAGAGTCTATACTGGGGTGGTCACAGTGTAAGAAAAAAAAAGAATAGGATACACACAAGTGATGTGCAGGTAGAAATGTTAGGACTTGACAACTTATTGGATATGAGCAGAAAAGCAGTAAGGAGTCAAAGATGATGCTTGGGGTCCAAGCCCAAGTAACCAGGAGGACAGTGTTATCATTGACAGAAATAGGGAAGTTAGAAACACTCAATACTGAGGAGAACTGATCAGCACATAGAGAATATGTCAGATTCTGTCTATTAAAATCTTCATGATTCTCCTCTTTCCAGAAACTTACAAAGAGCATTCACAGACACATGTATACAAATACACAAACACACACTCATATACATACATACACACATGCATATATATGTATATATATGTATATATATATATAT
>JAJPUD010006664.1:0-13409 GCA_023553655.1 Myrmecobius fasciatus | reverse complement strand
TATCAAACTCAGTCTGTCCAAAATACAACTCATTTACTTTCTTGGTAAACCTGTTCCTCCCCCAAATTTCCCAGAATAAAAGAATTTCAGACTTTAAAGAGCCATCTAATCCTACCCAAATATGAAAAAGGATCCTATGTATAGTGTTACAGAGGAATGATCATCTTGCCTTTGTTTAGAGACCTTAGCATTAGCTGTTTCACCTTAAAACATGTCTAAATTCACATCTCTATAACATATTCCTCCTAGTTCTGCCTCCAGGAACCAAGCAAACAAGTCTAATTTTTCTCGTACATGATGGTTCTTCAAATAGTGCTTATTGCATCCTACCACAAATATTATTTTCTCCTGGCTAAACATGTTTGTTTCCTTAAAAGTTCCTGTAGCAACTTCTCTAATAGTTCATCTAACAAATTCTAGGAAAAGTACAAGCTCCTTTACTATCCAAACTTTATTGTTCTGGAGGAAATTCATTGTCCTTCCTAAAATAGAGCACCAAAAACTGAACAGAATATATTCATAGGGGTCTGATCAGACAGAGGAGTGTGGCAATTTCACCTCCCTATTCCTGAAAGTTGAGCCTCTTTCCAAGTAACCTGAGTTCACGTTTGCTTTTAGTTATTATGTCCCATCACTGATTCTCTGGCTCGCAGTTCACTAAAACCCCCAAATCTTTTTCAGAGCAAAACTACTTTTTAAATTCACCTTCCCAATGTTGTATTTGTGAAATTGACCTAAGTAAAGTGGCTTGCATAATAAGGTCGTGTAGCTGATAAGGAGCAAACATAATTCTTTTTTTGTTTGTTTAGTTTAGTTTTTTTTTAACATGTATGATCATTTTATTTTATTTTTAATTAAAGTTTTTTTTTATTCCCAAAATACATACAAGGATAATTTTTCAATATTGACCCTTGCAAAATCTTATATTTGAATTTCCCCCCTTCCTCCCACCCTTTCCCCTAGATGGCAAATAATCCAATATATGTTAAACATGGTAAAAATATATGTAGATCAAATATAGGGATACATATTTATACAATTATCTTGCTGCATAAGGAAAAAAACTGATCAAAAAGGAAGAATGAGAAAGAAAAAAAATTCAAGCAAACAACAACAAAAGAAGTGAAAATATTCTGTTGTGATCCACACTCAGTTCCCACAGTCCTCTCTCTAGTGCAGATGGCTCTCATCATCACAAGATCATTGTAACTGGGTTGAATCATCTACTTTTTGAGAAGAGCCACATCCATCAGAATTGGTTATCATATAATTGTGCTGTTACCATGTACAGTGATCTCCTGATTCTGCTCATTTCACTTAGCATCAGTTCCTCAAAGACATAATTCTGAATCTTAATAGAGCAATTTGGAATATCATCTTTTGAAGAAGGGGAATGAAAGAAATGATAGAAAGAGAAAGTATGAAATTGCTGCTGTCAATGGAAAATCAACAAGAAAAAACTTATCATATATCTCAGTAGATCCTGTTATATGTCATGAATTAGGAATAGAACAGGTCTGAACTAGAAGAATTCAGTTAAGATTTTATTTTTTTCTTCTTTTGCATAACTCTATCTTCTCTCTGAAATAAAATCAGACCATTCTCTCCTTTTTTCCTATCTTCATAGAAGAATATCAAAATATTAATTGCTAGTCAATTGAACAAATATATAGTTATAAATAGATGCAGGTCACTTTCCCCTACTCTCTACCTCTCACTCCACTTGATGGCTTACCACTTTAAAAAAAAATACTGAATTCATGTTGGTTATATCTGGATAGAAGCCTGCTACTTTGTAGAAATTGACTGTACAAAATGTGCAGTGTAGCATAAGAGACAAAACATTGGATTTAAAATGAGAAGGCCTGGATTTGAGTTCTGGTTGTGCTACTCACTATCACTGTGACCTTGTGAAAATCACAAAGTAGTCTTATTCTTTACAATTCTAAAACCTAACATTTATATATGATAAATATAATAATGCTTCATAAGAATTTTTAGTAAATATGCTTCTTGCATTTTTTATTTGCTTCTTTAATTTGAATGCATCTCTTCCCTCTATACAAGATTAATTGATTCATTTCTTTAAACACTTTATTAATATATTTTGTTCTCATATCACCTGTATTTATTAATATATCCCTTTACTTCTTCCACCCAGACAATAGATTGATCTCCTGATCTATAGTCCATTTACTTTTATTGTAAAAAATACTCTGAAAGAAGCACATCTCCATTTTTGCAATGAAAATTAATTGACTTTTAAAAAAACAATTAACTTTACAATTTTCCTATGTAGAATAAAATTCTCTTTTCACTTTTCTAAAAACATACATATTCCCTGAAGACAGATAACCAAGGCTAAGAAACAAAAAAGTTAGCTATTTGTCAATTCTTATCATATTCTTGTTATGCTATCTTTCAAATTCTGATTCCTCATTTGTAAATGGGTAGTCATTGGATCTCAAGCTGTAGAAAGCTGAAAGTTTAACAATACCTTAAGTACAAAAGCAGTCACTACATTTACATTTGCTAAAATCTACCAGAAAACATAATTGAGTTTTCTACTTCAATGAAACTATGGTTTTTATTAGTTATGAAATTAATAAAAAGCATGAATTAATGTCTATTTTTAGTCCATGTTCTGTACCAGGTGTTGGAAATAAAAGAAATGAAATGAAAAATTCTCTGCCCTCAAGTTACATATATTCTATTAAAGAAAAAAAATAAACATATATGTCTCACTGACCAAAACTGTGTATCTCAACCCATCTATACCTTCTTATACTATATTTTGTTCAGCCTTCCTCTTCCACAAATGCTCCATTGCCTAATATACTGGGGCCCTGCTCTAGATCTCTTGATTTTACTTGGATACCAGGGAGCAAATAGGATTTGGTTATCATTTGTTTTCACAATCTGACTGACCTACCTACTTTTCTTGCAATTCTTCACAGGTAATATGCTATTTTGCATGCGCTTCTGTGTGTGTTTACATGTTTGTATATTGTATGTGTGCGTCTGTGTCTGTGTCTAGTGTGTATGTGTATGTGTGTGCATCTGTGTTTGTGTCTGTATATGTGTGTCTGTGTATATATGTGTGACTTCCAGGCAGCTGGTAAACTCAAAAAACAGGTTGAAAGACATTTTTTTCTTTCTTTCATTTTTGGACCTGGTTAATATAGAAATGTCTTTTGCTTAACTATATGGGTTTTGTTTTTCTTGCTTTCACAATGAGTGTGGCAAGAGAAGATTAGAGGGAGAGAATTTGGAATTGAAATTTTTTTCAAAAATCAACTTAAACAACAATGAAAATAAACTGGTATTCCAGTTTAAGCAGAGACTATCAAAATATTGATATCAAATTGAAGAAAGATTCCTGGTAGACAATGAAGTTCTTCATATGTTCTTACATATACGGGACATTTTGTTGGTTGCTTCAAATCTCAAGACATTGCAAAGCCTTTCATATAAAATTTATAATAAAACAAGAGTTTACTCCACTACACCAGGGGAAAAATATATGAATAAAGAATGCCCATTGTCCAGTTTGTTATATGCAATTGAATATACAATCCATGGAGTTTATCCACCAGCATATATGCCTTAGATTATGAACTTGGTCTCAGAATGGAGGATGGAGAAAGATAAATTATTTTTGAGTAAATTTTCCCATAGAATAAAAGACTCCATCTTCCAATAAATTATTATAATGACTTACATTCAGAAAAGTTTGGGGAAAAAGTCATATTTTTAACAATACCTTTTATGATTTTACCAGAAATCATGCCTACTTCACTGACACTATTTTGCTGACTCCATTTTTTTTCCTTTAAGGAACATTGACCTTTTCCAATTCTATAACGCTTCTCCCATTATCCATGTTTTTATTTTTAAAAAAATCACTGAGAGTGAAACAACAATCACAACTTCAAGATCTTTCAGCATTTTGGAATATAGTCTACTTTAGTCCTGTTTACATTAACTCATCAAGGTTAATGAAGTATTCTCTAAGTAGTAATATTTACTATAATCATACTTTATAATTTGTGTTTTCCTTAACTATCTTTATCTTCTTTGTGCATCTGTTCCTATAACCACATATCTCTATATATTTTAACAAAGTCTTCTTATTTTTTAGTTTTATTGGGTCCCATGGGTACCTCAATTTATCTGCAAGAGTGGTAATGATGGGGAACAGGTGAGGAGAAAGAGAGTCGATGCAGAAGTGGTAGCATAGTAGTAGTAGTAGCAACAGCACCAGCAGAAGCAGCAGCAGCAATAGCAATGATAACAATCACAACATCATAATATTTCTATAACACTTTAAAGTTTGCACAGTTTTTTATGTCCATGATACCATTTGATTCTCACAAAAACAGACATTTGTGGACATAACAACAATAAGAGATGAACCGTTAAAATATTTCTTTTTTAAAGTATACAAAGAGATAGGATAAAAACAGAACTTAAACAGAAGGAATTGCAGAAGGACTAGCTTACAGTATCATGGACTAGACTTCATAACATTCTACCTCCACTTCATTTCCTCACATCTTTTTCTTAACTCTTCAGTCTGAAGTACAATTTTATCATTCAACTAAAACTACTCTCTCCACAGTTGACAATAATCCCCTAATTGCCAAGATTTTGTTGCAAAAAGACCTGAACTCAATAGAAAATTTGACAAATAAGATTTGACAAATAAAATCCAAGAGAAAGATTAATGACAAGGTACTCAGTAAGGACAAACTGTTTACTTTTTGCACATGGAAAAGTAAACCATTTGTCTAAGACTGTCAGTAGTAATAAAGTTGTTCAAACAGGGAAAAGAATGGGATATAGTTGAGTATAATATAATTCTAAAAAACAAAACTGTATAGGAAAAGAGAAAAATAATGATTATCTTAGACAAATGAATTGCAAAAGGCTTGCCCAGGATCACACAAAGAGGAAGAATTGAAAGAGGAAGTAAAAGTGTGAGGAGGAGTGCTGTTAGTTCTGGAAACCTACTCTTATCAGGAAAGTTAAAGATGGAAATATATGTATAGATAGATAGATAGATAGATAGATAGATAGATAGATAGATAGGTATTGATATAAAGGTCTTCTAAATAAAGAAACAAGTAGGAGAATAAAGGAATAGGGAGGGGGGAGAGGATACAAGAAGTTTTTTTGTTTTTTTTAGAGAAGACCCTACTCACATCAGATCTAATTTAAAGAGAAAGCGGCAGAGTTTTAGGGGGCGGAGCCAAGATGGCAGAGTGAAAACATGACTCTCTGTGTCTCCTCCGATCTTCTCTCAAATCAACAATAAAATAAGCCTCTGAACTGATCTTCAAGTCAACGAATTCAGAAATACTTGGATACTGCTTGCTAATATCTCTGAAGAACTTCACATCAGGTTTGTCTAACTGGGACAGAGGGATAAAGAGTGGTGTAGGCCAGAAGTGAGAGTGGGACTCAGCTAAAACTCCAAACTCCAAACTCCAAACACCTGGAGTTTATCTGAGGCACTCGGGACACTCTGCCCTGATTGGGGGCAGGTGTTCTGGCAGACTTGACTTGTTTAAGGAGTAATTCGACTTAGTCCTAGCCCCCACCGGCCCAGCACCTTAAATTAATTCACCAAATTGCTCCAGGGCAAAGAGCTTTAGCCGTGGTTTTTCCAAACCTTAAAGAGATATACACGCTGTCTAAAAAAAAAAAAAAAAATGAAGAAGCAAAAGAGAGCTCTCACCATAGACAGCTTTTATCAAGACAGAGAAGGGCTGACCCCAGATCCTGAGGTTCCTTTAGACAAAACTTCAGAGAATGCTATTAAGGACCATCACTGGTCCCCTTTTCAAAAGGCTTTTCTGGAAGACTGCATACAGAATCTCAAAAGAGAGCTGGAGGATAAATGGGAAAATAAACTGAAGTCAGTGCAAGAAGCCCTCCAAAAGAGATATGATAAAGACACCAATTTATTGAAAAATAAAATTAGTGAAGTGGAAAAAGAGTGCAATGAACAAATTGGCCAGTTACAAAAGGAGCTTAAAAAGGTAACTGAAGAAAACAACACTTTAAAAATAAGAAAAGAGAAAGCGGCATATATATTTAGAAGAGAACAAAAGTCTTCTAAATTTATAAAAAAAATACAAAAGTGAGGGAATAGGATAAAGGAGAGCATAGGGTGTGTACATGAATGAGGATGGGATAAAGAAGAAAGAATATATATATATGTATATTTGGAAGGCTATAAAAATCTAAGAAACCAGAGGACAAGGGGAGAGAATGAAAAGACAATTAAAGGAGGAATTCTTGGAGGAGGGCAGAGGAATAGGAAATAAGAAATACACACAAACAAAATAACAAAAATAAAAGGGGTAATAATCACAATTTCAGACAAAATCATAACAAATAGGTGCAATCAAAAAAGAAAAATAGGAAATATGTCAGCCATATTAATCAATACTGTTTTAGACTATTTAAAATAGCTAGACAGTATAAGATTGTAATATTGCTGTAGCATAGGAAATAATTAGCAAATGGATTTAGAAAAAATATGGAAAGACTTGGAATTATAAAGGAACATGTCATCCATCTTCAGAGAAACAGAGGACAAACAAGTATAGTACAGTCTTACATTGATGTATATAAATAAATATGTGTATGATTATAGATATCTATGTACATGAGCATGTATATATGTATGCAATTATAGGTGTGTATATGTATATTTAAATATATGTATGCTTACTTGAAACCTTATGAGAGAGAAGAAGGAAGGGGGAAGGAATAAAATTAAAAGGACACAGGAGAGAATAAAAGCCTACAAGGAAGCAAAGCTGGGCAACTCTTTTTTTTTTTTATGAAAGTTTTTTATTTACATAACATATGTATGGGTAGTTCCTTAGCATTGATATTTACAAAACTTTCTGTTACAAGTTTTCCCCCCAGTCCCCTCCCCTCCCCTAGATGGCAGGAAATCCACTACATGTCAATTATATTAAAATACTTGACAAGTCGAATATATGTATACATATTTCCACACTTATCATTGTTGTGCAAGAAAAATCGTATCTATAAGAAAAAAAATCAGAGAAAATAAAACAATGCAAGCAAACATCAATCGAGAGTATGAAAATGTTATGTTGTGGTCCACATTTCATATCCCTTCTCTGGGTGTATATGGCTTTCTTCACTGAACAATTGGAATTGGTTTGCGACATTTCATTGTTGCAGAGAGCCATGTCCATCAGAATTGATCATCATGTAATACTGTTGTTGCTGTGCATGATGATCTCCTGGTTCTGCTCGTTTCACTCAGCATCAGTTCATGCAAGTCTCTCCAGACCTCTCTGAAATCGTCCTGCTGGTCGTTTCTTACAGAACAATAATATTCCATGACATTCATATACCATAATGTATTCAGCCATTCTCCAATTGATGGGCATCCTTTCAGTTTCCAGTTTCTAGCCACTACAAAAAGGGCTGCCACAAACATTCTTGCACATGTGGGTCCCTTTCCCTCCTCTAAGATCTCTTTGGGATATAGGCCCAGTAGAAACACTGCTGGGTCAAAGGGTATGCACAGTTTGAGAACTTTTTGAGCATAGCTCCAAATTGCTCTCCAGAATGGCTGGATCCGTTCACAGTTCCACCAACAATGTATTAGTGTCAGCTGGGCAACTCTTAATACAATATGTGGCATTTATTATATAGACTTTATTGAAATAGAAATATTGCTTGATATTTTGTATCCTCTCTTATTTTCTCCTGTGCACCTGACAATGTTTTTTTTCTTTTTCTATTTTATATTTGTTTTAAATAAATAAATTTTTAAAAATAAAAAATAGAAAGCACTCCAGGAGAATCTGTTTATGAAATACAGTACCTAAGCCAGTAAATAGAGCAAATAAATAGAGATATTGTTAAATATCAATTCAAAAACTTTAAATTAAATCCTTGTCACACTACAGAAACTTATGCCCAAAACCCACAAATTTTGACCAAATTTGATTGAAAACAGGAATACAAGAATGGTTCAACATTAGGAAAATAATAAATAACAGCATTAAAAACCAAAAAAAAATCCAAAATCACATGAACATCTCAATAAAAGCAGGAAAAAGTTTTTGATGAAGTATGAACACATGCTAAAAAAAAAACCCTACAAAATATAGGAATAGGCAAGCCTTTTTTAACATAATAAAATCTTTCTGCCTAAAACAGAAGAAATCATCTTATACAATGGGGATACTCTAGAATCTTTCCCACAAAAAACAGGAGTAAAGTAAAAATGATTTCTCTCCAATCTATTATTTGATATAGTTCTAGAAATGCTAGCAAGAACATTAAATTAAGAGAAAGAAAAGGCATAAAAATAAATAAAGTGAAGATAAAACCATATATTTGCTGATTACATGATGATTTATGTAGAAGATCCTAGAGAATAAGAAAAGATGAGACAACAAATAGACTATGAAAAGGCATTGACAAAAGCAATAGTATTTATATAAACCAATAAAATTCAAAAGAGCATTAGCATAAAGGTAACTCCCATTTAATATAATTAAAATGCATAAAATATTGAAATAACAGGCAAATTATAAGGTTCTTTCAATGACTAATTATGAGTCCTATGGCTTCTGATGCAGAAAAACCTGAAAGAAAAAAGTTCGTGCTTGGAAGATGTTGTCAAGGATATGACAAACTACCAAAGCATACAAATAGCTTTTACAAATTCAATTACAAAATGTTCCTTAAAGCAGGAAAAACTGTTAGAGGTACACAGGAATAGAGATATTTTCATTTTTTTATTTGTTGATCAATATTAATGATTTGTTTCTTTTTTCTTTGAAAATGTAATTATATAGTTATGTAGCTCTCTGGAAGAAAAAGAGGGAGATAAGGAGAAGAAATCCTAGTGATATATAATACAAAATATGTAAACATTATTTAGAAGAATAGTAAAGATGTTTCTCAATAACAGGTCATGTCTGATTAATTTAAATTTTTTGTTAAGATTAGGGAACTGTTTTATAAAATGGATTTTGTAAATGTGTTTTACATAGATTTGAGCTACACACTTGACAAAATCTTTAATGCTTTTCTGGTGAATGGGATAGAGAAATGTCTTCAAGACAATAAAATTCGTTGAATTTGTAACCTGACTGAATAACCTGACCCTCATAAGTAGTTAATAGTAATTCAAGATCAATGTAGAAGATGATTCATAGTATAATGACTGTAAAATTTTTAGTCAGGGAATGACATAGCAGATCCATCAACAATTCAAAGGCTACAAAGGATGAAGAAGTTGTCTTTGGATGGCAGAGCAAAGAACATTTTGCTCTGTTAATTATGCAATTTACATGGTGATAGACCATAGCAAAACAGGAAATTGTGCTAGCTTCTGAATGTGGACATGTACAACATGTCCATACTTGAAGATATTGGTTCCTTAAGAAAGACAAGACTTCCCTCCACTTCAAATATTAACCCTCTTTTCCTTACCCCATTCCACCCTCAGATTTGGTATTTTAATGTCCCCTAACAATCTCCCACAATCTAAGGCTGCTTTAGGATGTTAATTGTCTCTATTTGATACAGAAAATGAAAGTGATGGACAAACTTCAAGTTCATACTGTGTGCCAAGAGTAGGAAGAAACTAAACTTCAAGCTGGCCCAGTATACTATGGTAGTGAAGCTATGTATTTTACAATGAAGGAAAGCAAAAAACAAACAAAGGAAAAATCAGTTAAGAACTCCTTGTAGCAGAGGAATGTAGCTCAGGGGATCATAGTTACCTGGGCCATTTTTCCCTGCTTTGTTAATGTTTCTGTTTCTTTGTGTTGTGTGTCATTGGGGTATAAATTTTGTGCCTGGAGTTAAAGGTAAAAGACCATGTCAATGCACTGGTAGTCATATCCTTGACAACACCTTCCAAGTACTAACTTTTTTCTCAGGTTTTTCTGCATCAGAAGCCATAGGACTCATAATTAGTCATTGAAAGAATCTTATAATTTGCCTGTTATTTCTCCTGGAGGGTTTCCTGTTACACACAGAAACCTAGCAACCTAGCAACCTCTAGGCTTCTGAAAGACCTCACTCTAAGTAATGAAACTAGTTAGGACTTTGCCTAATTTTCTGTATATTTTATTTAAACAGGCTTATGATTTCATAAATGTAGGGAACTTCTAGTGAGGAAATTTCTTTTCCAATGCAAGTCGACACCTTTCTGCAACTGATAGTTTTAGAGGACCACCTGGAGAACTGAGAGGTTAAGTGACTTCCCCAGACTCCTACTGTGTCAAAAAAGGTCAATGATTACATTGCCACTAATCTAATTATATTTCATTACATACTCTGGAGCTATTATCACAATATTCATTCATACTAATGAATCAGGTCCCCAGAACACAGCCTCTCAGGACTTAGGGGACAATTATGGAGTTGTGAAATATCTTCTAATGCTTATGACTCCCCAACAATGTTTTTCCTCCCAATATCATCAATTGAGAATTTTGTCAGTTATCTTTTAGTAGCTTTCACAAAGGAGTATTTTTAAGATGGTATAGTAAGAACATCCCTGGTATAAAAACATCCCTGAAAAAGTCTGTGACTTCTCCAATTAATTTATTCAGATTACAGGGGAAAGTGATGCTAGGCTTAGAGAGCACACATGGCAAAAGGTAATTCATAGCTCTTAATGGCTAGAAATCCTTTTCTCTCCAATACTCAAGAAGTTCTATCATCTTTGCTGGCCTCTTTGTAGAACTTCATCCAGTCTGTTCTTGACTCACAGTGCAGATGCTTCTACCAACCACTGTCTTGGAGAACAAGACCAAAATCCTCTGGATCCTTTGGGGTAACAAAGTCCCACTCTAGCCAAGGATGGGAATGAAGGGAGAGCAAACCAAAGTTGTAATACCCTCTTGTCTTCCTTGTCCCAAGGAATTTCTTCTCAGAAGGTTTAGTTAAAACATTCTTTCTAGTTATCTTTTTGGGGATCCAAATTGCCATCAGATGCTCAAAACATCTGAATAGATCTTTTCTTTTATAGATGAGACGCACAAGATATGACTAAGTTTTTTTTTAGCCAATTAGAACACTCAATGTCATTCAATGTCAATGACACTCCAGTTCATCTGAAAACATTTCACACTATTGAAAATGTTTGATTGACTTGGTTCATTGAGAGCTGTGCTCACCTTGTTAAAATATCAGAGCATCTTATCCCTTGCTTTAACTAGTGGAGAGAAATTTGATTTAACTTCACCCCTACATTCTTTCCTCAGTTTTGATATTTGCTGTCCTCAAAATGACTACTAAGATATATTTGGTAAAGTCTATTAGAAAATTCTAACACCTAAGTAGCACTTTCATGATGGGGAAGATCCGTGTTACCATTTTTGAATGTCTTCGCAGTCCCTTGTTCTAGAGTCTTAGGAGAAGTCAGTGTAGCACAATTCATAATCAAATCCAATTTGATCATGAACTGTGCCACACTGAATTTTCGTGTATATATATATATATATATTATATATATACATATATATACATATTTATATATATATACACTCACACATATTTATTCTACAACAACCAAGTCTTCCTGACTCCAAGGTAGGCTATCTATCCACTACACCCACACTTCCTCTCTTGGTATTTAAATCTTATTTTAAAGGATTGATTCTATACTAATAAAGGGTATAAACCCTTTAAGAAATTAAGTATGGGAATTATATCAGATGTAATTTTTGAAGAAAAAAAATTATTTGTACTCCCATCTTCTAAGAGAAGGAAATAAGTATTGCATGTAAATAAGATTATTCCTTCCTTACTCTTTCTTACTAGAGAAAAAAAAATATCTCATGACTTATCCAAATTCAAGTCCTCATTACCTCTCTTAAATTTTTGTGATTCCAAGCTCATTAGTCTCCCATTTCTTTCTCACTTTTATGACTGTGCAATACAGGAAAAAAATAAAGGAGGAAAATATTTATAAAAGTATTCATTAATTTACTTTAGAAAGTACTAAAGTAAGCTCTCAAGTACCTGAAAATGAAATTGAAAAAAAAAAAAAAAAACAAAAAGCAACTAAGTTTTTGAGTAAATGAAATTGTGGTCACCCTCTGCTTTCTTGCTGGAGCTAGCTGTTAAGAGCAATCTTTTTCCTTCCCTGTCTTCCCCCAGTTATTTATCTGGTTTCCCTAGTGGGGCAGGCTCTAGCCCTGGAGAAATCTAACTGGGCAGGTAACTCACCTTGAGGGAGATGAGAGTTGACAGGTTCCTCCTTTTCCTTTATTCCTTCACGGTCCTTCCAACATCACTGCCCTTGCACCTTCACATTCTGTTTCTCATTGCTTCTCCTGTCCCTTGCACTTTATCAGTCATTTCACTGTTACTGTGATAGAAAAAGTGCCTATTATCTGAATCAATGTTTTGTTATAAAAATTATATGCAGAAAAGTGTATTTTCAGTGATTAGTAGAAAATTATAAATTTTGATGACCATGAGAACATAATCCCCTATTTCTCACAGGTTCAATGTATCAAAATTCACCTTTTTTAACTTTTCTGAAGTTTTCCAGAAAGGACACCCCACAGAAGTTGAGGACTGATGGTACCATCATATGCAGTCATCTCTCAATTGATGAATCCATATTTTCTAGATCTTTACCATAACAATAAGATTTGCTCTGAATATTATAGTGCTTTTTCCTTTCTTTGATCTCTTCAAAGTGCCGCCTCATTAGTGGTACTGTTTTGTCAGTGGGCATACATGATTTAATCACATTTTCCTCATAATACTAAATTGCTTTCCAAAGCAATTGGACTATTTCACAGTTGCACTATGTCTGTTTTCCCACAATCTCCTGCAATGTCCATTTCATATTTCTGATAGTTTTGCAAATCAAATCTTACTGAGGTAACTTCAGTACTGCTTTAATTTGATTTTCTCTAACTTTAGATGTTAGAGCATTTGTCATATAACTATACATAACTTGGTTCTTTTTTTTCCCAGAAAAGGGCCTATTCAGATCCTTTGACCTTTTGCCAATTGTGGAATGACTCCACTTCTTACAAATATGAATCATTTCCTTATATTTTGACAATGCTATTAAAAATTGCTATAATTTCCCCCAATTAACTTATTCCAATTCTATTCTTACCTGTATTTATTTGTGCAAAAAACTTTTTAAGGTTTTATATAATGATGCTTATCTTCTGTGAGCTTCTATCTCATTTAATCATGAATTCTTCCCCTATCCAAAGACCTGAAAGATAATTTCTTTATTTTTCTTTTAATTTGCTTATATTGTGACCTCTTAAACTTTTTATTTGGATCATATCTTGGTATATGGTACAAGATTTTGTACTACACTTAATTTCTGTCAAACTGCCATCTATTTTTTTTTT
>JAJPUD010006663.1:73208-119183 GCA_023553655.1 Myrmecobius fasciatus | reverse complement strand
AGAGAGAGAGAGAGAGAGAGAGAGAGAGAGAGAGAGAGAGAGAGAACAATATGGAAACTGAAGCCCTGAAAGAGGAAGGAAGGAAGAAGTATTTTTTAAGCACTTACTATGTGCCAGGCACTGTACTAAGTGCTTTGAAAATATTAGTAACTTGCCCAAGGCTGGAATAGACACTGCCCAGGACATAAAACTTAAAGAGTTCTTTTCACCATAGTAAGCTTCTTCTTAGATTCACCTGTGGTGTTTCTCCTCCCCTACTCTTCCCCCTTGGTGTCATTTTTGTTGGAATAATTGATTTTTAGATTCAGATATAATTTAATGAAAAAAATTCTGGGTTTGGAGTTGCAGTACTTGCATTTGGATCCCAATTCTGCTCTGCCACAAACTATGTATAACTTTGGGCATGGTCACTAATCTTTGTCTTAGTTTCCTCAACTGTAAAATGGGGATAATAATAGTACCGACCTCACAGAGTTGTTGTAAGGATTAAATGAGATAATATTTGTTAAGCACTTAGCACAATGCTTGGCACATAGTAGATGTTATTATAAATGCTAGATATTATTGTAATTATTATCTCCTACTGTTATTGTGAGTTTCAAATTAGATAGTGGACACTGAATTTACAAAGTATAAAGCTGTATACTATATATGGTAGCTCTTAAGATCTTTTCTAGGTCTGACATTCTATTTTCAAAGATTTGATATCCTATATTCTAAGGTACAGTCGGGCCTTGGCAGTCTATGTCATGTATGCTAACATTCTGTGTTTTGAGGTCTCCTTTGAACTTCAGAATTCTGTGATCTATGACCCCATGGTTCTATGATCTCATTCTGCCAGAGTGAGATATAGGAAATAGACAAGAAGTTGCAAATTAGTGATTATTCCAGGCACATCAAGGCAGGGAGCACTTACAGGGTGACAGAAGACCTAGAGTTCTGGGTCAGGGCAAAGTGAGTGACTAGATAATGTAGGCTGTCAAACTGTAAATGGAGGAAGGTCAGGAGAGGACCCAAACCAACCTCTTCACTTGTTGTAACTGGGTTTCTCTGCTCTTTATCTATTCTCTCATTTGATATATATTTATAGTTCCTCTCTAACCTACTACTAAACAAATTTAGAAAAAATATCCACACTTAATCTCAGATTTATAAGCATTATAAACTTTAATATGCTTACTATCTTCTGGTTATTTCTTCTTCCCCCATACCACAAATAAGAAATTAATGCTAAATAATATTAAATAACTCGTCTAAGGTCTTACAAACAGTACAAAGCTCCTGGGATTGATCCATGGAAATATTAGATTGAGAATAGGATGGAGGTGAGATTGATGAGGATGGAGGGAAATTGTTGCTTTTGTTGTTTGCATGACTCTGAGGTTTTTTTGGGCAAAAATACTGGAGTGATTTGTCATTTCCTTCTCCAACTCATTTTACAGATGAGGAAACTGAGGCAAATAGGGTTAAGTGATTTGCTCAAGGTCACACAGATGCTAAGTTTCTGAGGCTGGATTTGAGTTCAGGGCTTCCTGACTCCAAATCTTGCACACTACCCAATTATAGAGCATCCAGAATCACTTCATGTCTTATGGGATGTAGTCCTTGCCTTCCAAGTACTTACCTTCTAGATAAGATCATAGATTGGAAATGGAATCTTTAGATTTAGAATCATTTGGACAAAATCTTTAGAATTTGTAGTGATTTAGAAACAGAGCAACATTTCTTTCATTTAGCTCAGTGAACAGAACAGACACTTAATACATGTTAATTGACTAGTTGGCTGAATGTCAAAGATGGAAAATGAGGCTCAAAACAAGATTAAGTTTGACCTGTCACGTACTTGCCCTTACTAGCTCCCAACTTTGAATTTAAGTCTTTGACTATCTAAGCCTCAGTTTTCCTCATCTGTAAAATGGTAATACTGGTGCCCAAGCCCTATCTAGCTCATAGTAACTATCTCATACTGTCCTTGTGAAATCACATAGGTGACAGACAGATGGCAGAGGCAAGGTGAACCCCAACTCCTCTGACTCCAAATGCAGTATGCTGTTTTTACTGCCTCCTCCCATAGGGTGACATTATGTATATGCACTTCCCTTTAAGCAGCATCTGATCGGTATTGAATGAGTAGCACAGCTTATTCTGATGTAGGAGTTGAGAGAGAGGGCCTGTTGGTCACAGATGGCTTTAGGGAACTGCTAATAACTCATTCAAGCCAAGCCTGGAAGGATGAGTGGGATTTGGGGCTCCCAGGTCCTCTCTGTCTGATTTCTTCCCTCCCCCTTTTTTTTTTGCTGAGGCAATTGAGGTTAAGTGACTTGCCCAGGGTCACACAGCTAGGAAGTGTTAAGTGTCTGAGACCAGATTTGAGCTCAGATCCTCCTGACTTCAGGGCTGGTGCTTTATCTACTTCATCACCTAGCTGCCCCCCTTTGTTCATCTTAAGTGATTCTTTAGAAGCTAAAGGAATTGGTGGTCCCTGGAATCTTTCTGAGGCAAATGGCAAGGGTAATTTCCTATCTTCAAGACCATTGGTCTCAGGAAAGTCTTTAAGGAGAAACATATATCTCCTTTCCACTCCAATCCATGAGATCAGAGATAGAGAGAACCAAGAGGGAGAAACAGAGACTGAGGCATAAAAGGAAAGGCAAATTAAAATAGAGAATAAACATTAAGTGCCTACTATGTGCTAAGCACTGCGCTAAATGCTTTATAAATATTATCTTGTTTGGAATAGCGAAATATAAAGAGACAGAAAATAAACAAATGATAGTACAACACAGATTAATAAAAATCTAGAAATAAATTATAGATCTATAATAATTACAAGATAATAGGTCTAATTATAGAAAAATATCTAGGAGGAATGGTCTGAAAAAGGGGAGAGGGAGAGGAAATCCTTGTGGAAAAAAAAATGAATGAAATTCAGCACGTATTGTATGTAAGTGCCCAGCACTGGGAATACAGATAGAAACTGGGGCTATTCCTGGTCTTCAGCAACTCAAATTTTAATTTTCACCTTCTGTCTCTTGATTATTTCAACTAGATCCTGTATTAACAGATGAAGAAACTAATACTAATCAGATGATTTATCCAAGATGACACAAACAGCTATAAGGGCTCTACAAAAATGTTAGGTGAGAGGGATGGAGGTAGGTCTGATAAGGATAGGAAGGAAGTTAACCTAAATAAAAAATTTATAGCTTAGCTCTACTTTAGGCCTGGTGGGAGATAAATAAGAATGAGATATAGTCCTTAGACAATACTTGTAGGCTGCAGGGTGGATTTCAAGGTCCAAGAATCCTCTGGTTGCATCCGCAGGTCAGACGGCAATAGCCTGAGGGAGTCTGGATGGTGACAAAAACAAGGCAGATGGTGAGCCTCAATTTTACCAAATGGATTGTAGTTGATGATTCCTTGCTCATCAAAGTGGTGTGAGTGGCAGTGTCTGTGTATCAGAGCAGGGGGAAAGGAGAAGAGGGAGGAAGAACTTGGCTTAGACTGTTAGAAAGAGGGGAGTGCAGTGGAGGATTTGAATGGTGCAGAAGTCCCTAAACTCCTTACCTTAGTGGGGGGACTAGTAGAGGGAGGTCAGCATCTAATCTGGAGGGGGAAAATGGAAGGAGTTGACAGGAAAGTCAGAGGAAAGAGCTCCGGAAGATACTTATTCTATTGAGCCCTTTGGCATCCGTTGGTAATTGGAAAGTGAGTGGGCTAGAGCAAGAGATAAAAGAGTAAGGAGTTAGCATTGCAAACATACCTCCTCCCCCCGCTAAAATCATGAGCAAACCTCTATGCTTGCCTCCTCCCTACAAAAACAAAAATAATCAAAACAAAACTTCGCTAATTTTGTCTTTATGTACTCAGAGTCAAGCACAATGCTTGGCACAGAGTAGGCACTTAAAATGTTATTAAGGAAGGGAAAAAATTATCAAGTGCCCATATTATATAGAGGACACCAATTCATAGGTAAGAACACTACACTCGCCCCTATCTTCTTTTTAGGAAGGAAGAAAGGAAAGATGGAGGGAAAGAAGGGAGAAATGAAGGAAGAAGGGAGGGAGAGAGGAAGGATGGAAAGAGGAAAGAAGGGAAGGAAAGGAAGAAAGGAGGGAGGAAAGAATTATTTTGACTCCTGATTTTGGATAACTGTCAAAATGTTTCTTTCATTACCTGTTCCCTTTCCTCTCCAATTGACACTACCATTTTGGGCCTGTTTCTGGCACTCAGTTCTCTATTTTCTACCCAATCTAAAAAAAGTCTGTTTTTTAAGTGGTTATTTTGCAAGGGAAAAGAGGACATACAAATTCAGAAATAACACACAAGAGTATATCCTACTTACAAGTCTGGAAAAAAAAATACTACTTAGCCTCATACTCAATGACATTTATGGTCCCTGTTTATTCTGTCTAGGGACAGTTATTCAGACTTAAATTAACCCATGGGCTTTCTGTTAGTGGCCCCACCTGAGACCGGAGAATCCAAATTTGTTAAGTACTTTTTCTGTATCAGACTCTGTGCTTTGTCTCTGGGGAAACAAATTCAACATTCAGTAAAACAATTCCTACTTTTCAAGGAGCTTACATTTTATTGGAGAAGACAATATGCATCTAAATGAGTTTAAGAAGAATTAATACAAATAATCAGAAAGAAATGGCATTAGCAGTTGGAGGGATCAGGAAAGTCACTGCTTCGAAGGCAGCACTTTAGCTGTGTGTCAAAGAGAAAGGGGAGGAAGAAGTGTGTTCCAGGTATGAGCGATCCCTTTACAAAGATTAAAGAAAGTAACACAATGCCAGAAAGAAGTCCAGTTTCAATGGATTGAAGAATGGGGGAGAATTAGTTAGATGTAATGAAACTGTAAAGATATTTTGGGGATGAAATTATAGGGAATATAAGCTTTATGAGGGTAAAAGCTGTTAGATTTTTGTCTTTAGGTACTCGGTGTCAAATACAGTTGCTGGCACAGAGTTGGCACTTAAAATGTAATTTTGTTAAATATTTAAAAGGAATAGCAAGTTGTATCTAATAGATTTGTAGTTTCATGTGCAGTCATCTCTCTTTTTCTAATTGTACTGTTATGAAAATGCTTGCTTTATTTCATAAATTAAATAAAACATTTACTGAAAATGGGATGCTACGTGGTTCTGTCTATAATATTAAATAATTAGACAAGACATTAAATATTACGGGCAGCTAGATGGCATAATGGATAGTGTGCTGTTTCTGGAGTCAGAAACTCTTCCTGGCCTTAAATTTACTAGCTATGTGACCCTGATCAAGTCACTTAACCCTGTTTTTGCCTTAGTTTCCTCATCTGTAAAAAGAGCTAGAGAAGGAAATGGCAAATCATTCCAGTCTCTTTGCCAAGAAAACCCTAAAGTAAGTAATAAAGAGTCTGAAATGACGGAATAATAACAATGACAATCCTATGATGTAGATACTATAAATTCTGTTGTCCCCATTTTACAGATGAGGAAACCAGCTCATGGTAATGCAGTTAGGGTCAGAGAAAGGATTTGAACCTGGGACTTCTTCCAACAGAACATGTGCTACAATTAAATTTCATCTTATTAGCAATTGAGTTTAATCTTATCAAAGACAACCATGGGTGGAAACTCCTCTATGCACAGCTCCCTTCCCAGTTTATTATTCCATTATAATGGAGTACCTATTCAGTGCCAGGCTCACATCAGGCACTTAATAAAGGCTTGTTTCCTTCCTCCTCCCTCCCTTTATAATCATCAGTCTGTTAGTAGTTCTCTAGTCCTTTCCTCTGCCCTCTTTTAAAACAATCACTGATTGGTTCAATAATCACATCTACCTCTTTCTTACCTGGGGATGGGGTTCATTTCAACTTGGTGATTTGAGTACTTTCTTACTAGCTTCTTACATATCTGAAGATTCAGCTCCCTATTATCCAATTGTGTTCTAGCCTTCCCAGTCTTACTGAGAGGTAGAAATAAAATGAGAATTGAGCAGCTGTGCCTTTTTTTAGTGACTTGTTACTATCTCCCCAAACCCTGTCCAACCCCAGAAGCAGCCCTATCCTTTCTTTGATCTTACTCTTTTCTCCAATGTGCTTCTCTTCTAACTAGATAGCACAGCACTTGATAGATATTTGGCCTGGAGTCAGGAAGATGTAGATTCAAATACAGTTTAGCTTTGTGATAAATGTAAATTGTTACGTTATGTAAAGTAAAAATTGTTAAGTGGGCATAGTAACAGTACCAGTTACCTCACAGGATTCTTGTGAACTATTTATAAAGTACTGAGCACAGTACCTAGATGATAGGTACTTAATAAATGCTTGTCTTTCTTCCCTCTATTATTTTTTTTCCATTGTTATTGTTCTTAGTTTTCCTTTTGAGTCTTGGTTCCCTCTGAGCTTCTGCACACTTTATGCTCTTCTTAGAGGGATATGCCATGTTTTTGTGTTCATCTATCATTATTTATGCTTGCTTCTGTCTTCCATATATATATATATATATATGTCTTTTAAACATGAGTTCCTTGTATATCCACACTGGTCTCTTAAGACAATTCCTCTTTCTTTTCATCACCAGAATTGTTTCTTTTCTTGTCAAATTTTTATCCCTTTTGGGAACCTACTAATCTTTTTTTCTGAATCCTTTGAAATCTAGTCCCTCCAAATCTGAAGAACACGACAGGCTATATATATTGGACTTTCCTTCTCTATCTTAAATTCTAAAATAAAGTGATCATTCCTTTCCAAAGCTTTCATAATTTCTTCCCTAGTCATAAGTTCTTCCTTTTGAGTAAAAGTTTTATTTAGATTAGTTTTCCCTTCTCCTTGTTTGCATCTTTTGAAGGATGAAATAATAAAGATAATTCAAGAATTCTTTAGCAGTTGTGCTTGAGCAGAAAGCAGATGCTTTTGCAATTGGAATCCCCTCATACAATATTTCCATGTCTGTGCCAGATTGTGATTTATTTCCTCAATTCCTCATTTATTTCTTTGTTCTGTCCAGGTGGTTTGGAGTTTATTCTGATGACAATGTCATTTCTATTTATGTCTCCACTAATTTTCACACAAGTGCATTCATTGGTTCCAGCATTTTTTCATGTGTCCATATCTTCTTAATATTCAGTACTATTACTACTATTCTCCCCATGCCCCATCTTCCTTATCTATCTTGTTCTTTTTCAATATGTTATAATTTTATAGGATTGTATTCTTGTGTCTCTGTGATACTAATAATTATGAGGTCAAATTTGCTTCCTTGCACTAAAAAATCTAGTTCAACTTGCTTATTAAATATATTTTGTACATTTACGTATAGATATCTGAGGTCACGAGCAGCTAAATAGCTCAGTGGATAGAAAACAGTATAGAATCTGGAAGGCTCATCTTCCAGAGTCCAAATTGGACTTCAGACACTAACTAGCTGGGTGTCCTGAGCAAGTCATTTAACTTTGTTTATCTCCGTTTCCTCATCTGTAAAAATGAACTGGAGAAGGACATAGCAAACTCTTCTAGTATTTTTACCAAGAAAACTCCAAAATGGGGTCAACAAAGAGTTGGACCCAATTGAAAAATAACTAAACAACAAAAATCTGAGGTCTTTTTCTTGGATTTTTGTCTTCTCTGAATTTCTGGGTAACTTTATGGCTATATCTTTGAACTGTAATTTAGCAACTGTCCATGATTATATAGCTTAATGGATAGATATACATGGAGTTTTCTCCTCCTTTTCTTTTCAGATTAAATCCCTTTTGATTAGATTTGCAAAATAACTATTCAGACAAATGCATTCTTTCCAGCCCTTGGTAAAATCCATCTCAGATTGGGGATTTGTTAATCCTATATTGTAAACTGTGTTCCTTGCATACCTTTATTTTAACTAGATGTTCACACTTTTCAAAACTGCCTTTTTCTAAAATCTTTGCCATTGACTTGTAGAAATGATAAAAACACTACCTCCCTAAGATTTTCAGGCTTTTTTTTCTTTTACATAAAACTTTATAATCTTTAGCAGCATTATCTAGATTCCTTCTGGCAATATTATTTGTAGTCATAAAATCACTGTGAGTGGGGAGTCCGCATCTGCTATGGTGTCCTAGGAGCTTCTCCATCATATTTTAGATGTATGTCTTCGAAAGAGCAGCCTTTTGTTCTTATCAGATCAACAAATAACTATATTAGTATCCCTATCAGTAGGGTTACCAATTACCACTATTTACTCTATCTTTTCCTGACCCTAACTGAATGATCTCTTATCTAACATTGCAGTGAGAGCTACATCATCACTGACGGAAGTGGAAAACAGCTGCTTGTTCCTTATGGGGTCTAGCTTCATCTTCAGGAAGAGCCTCTTATTTGCTGCTAAGCTGCAATTTCAATGGTCCTCATTCTTCCCTGCTCTTGTGTGTACTATTTCTTTCTCCCTCCCTCCCCCACTCCTGTCTGTCTCTCTCCCTCTTTCTTTCTCACCTGCTGCTTTGCTCCCCGACCTTCTTTAAAATAATTCTTTATTCTTTCTGATAATCTGGAGGATCACTAACCCCTTTCTTTACCTTCTCTTCTAGGAGGGAGACCAGTCTATACTTTGTGCAAAGATCAATTACTTGATTTTGACAGAAATATGAAGTTTGGATACTTTATTCATATCACTGCAAATTCTAGTTGGAGGGCTAAGATTGAAGTTCCTCTGTTGCTTATCACTCATGGTAGCCCCCCATCTATATTTTATTTACCTTACCAACTCTCTCTTCTTTTCCTTCTTCAGCTATGCCTTTCTCTTCCTTTTGCACTGGTTCTTCTGCTTGAGTTTTTCTCTTTGAAGTCTTTTTCTCTGAAAAATGAAAGAAGTTGGGCTAGACCAGGGTTTCTTAAACTTTTAACACTCATGACCCCTTTTCACCTGAGAAATTTTTTTATGTTTCTCTGATTTGGTATATAAAATAGGTATACAAATCAAACATTTTTCTAATAAATAATTTTGTGACCCTCACATTCAGTTGCAAAACCCCATATGGGGTTGCCACCCATAATTTAAGAAGCTGGGAGCTAGACTACCACTTCACTCTTTTTGAACTATCCATCTAGGATCTTTATCTATGGTCCTTCAGTGCTAGATCCTACTCTTTCAGCTTTGAAGAATCTTCCAACCCTTCCTTCAATTTTTCCTCAAATCCTGCCATAGTTTATCCTCTCTAAATTCAAACAATGGCTTTCTTTGCAATTCTCAAACCTTCACTCTTTCTTCACAATTTCCTTCTCTTCAGGTCAAGGTCTTTTCCTGCTCCTTCTTCAGCCTAATCTTTCCCTCATCTAAATGGGAAGCAGAATATTTTCTTAGTTTCCACATCTGTAAAATAAGGGGAGGATTTGATCATTTAGAACACTAAATTACCACCCAGTTTGAAATTCTGGGATCCTCAATTTTGTGACCTTGCCAAAGTCACAACTTCTCTCAGTGTTTTTATTTGCAAATCACCTTAAATGTAAGCCACATGTAATACTTGGAGGAAAATGCTTATTCTACTGAATCACCTGTGATGATCAAATAATATAATAATCACCAAGTAGACACACACAAAGTGTTATTTTTTTATCATTTCTATACATGATGAATTCAGTTATGCTTTTCTCAGTCACAAAAAAAGACAAAATATTGTTGAATCAAATACTACACTTTATTTTAAGGGGATTGAAGATAGGAGAAGGAAAAGGCAAAGAGGACTGTTTTTTCTTTCTCCACCTCAGAAACCTGGAACCTAGACATTCAAAAGGAGGGTTGTGAACCCTTAGAGGGTTGGTCTTAGGGCTGGTAAAATAAAAGGGTTGGGGACAAACAGGCAATGGGACTAATTGTCTTATAGGTGGAGTGTTTCTCGGAGCTTGAGATCTCCTCCCAGAAGGAGCTGGAGATCCAGTCTGGGATGTTGTGTGAAAACCCGATAAGAGTTGCAAGCCTAGTTGGTGGTTGGACCATGGTAGGTCCTGACTCAGGGAGCTTTGGGGTGGTGGCTCGGGAACTGGCTGAAGAGGGGCGGGAGATCAGCACAGACTTTGATCTCAGGACACATCCACAAAAACAGGGAGCAAAAATAGGTGGTAGAAAAGAGTCATCACGTCTTTGCCCACTTGGATCCAGTCCTGGTGGCTTACCTAAGGGAATGCCTAGTTCTGTGAGCTCTTGCTCCAAGTCTTCAAGTATCCATCCCCTCCTATGAAATATGAAATGGGGGAGCAGGGAGGAAGAAAGGTGAGATTTGTATTGAGACACAGGGAGAGAGGTAAGAAAAAGATTAGATGATAAGGACTAGATTTGTGATTTTATTAGTATAGTTATCCTTTCCACATGGTGACTTTTCCTATCTTGATATATCAGGGTTTGGCATAAGAAATTAAGTGAGAATTTGGGGGGAGAGTTTTGTAGAAGCCGAAATTGGCACAAAAAAGCCAGCAGAAGACAGAGAAAAAGTTTAGAAACTCAGAAATGCATAAAATATATGTATAATATTATATAATATCAATCCAAATTATATAATAAGGTACTGTACTGTAAACACCTCATAAAAGAAAAAAGAAAATTCAGACTTCTTCTCTGGTACAAAGAGAGGGCCAAAAATTTTACGTGGTTTTTCCAGATGGTGGGGTGCTGTGCCCCTAAACCCCATGATATAGAAAGAGATAACTATATATGGAACTACACATGGAAATGCTTTCAACCAGCAGAAGCAGACAGAAGGAAAGGAATTTAGCTGAAGAATGAGCTGTTCATACATACCTTGAACTGTCCATACATACCTTGAGCTCTTCCGGGATAGTGGGACTTCTTCCTCCAGCAGTAGCCCATAGTCAAGATGAGGCTGTTGACTGGCATGGTCCCCACTCATTTTCTCTTAAAGAGAGAAGTGAACTAAAAGAGGAATACTAATGGTTAGAAGAATGGAAGTGGAAAATAGAGCTAAATAGAAGGGGCTCCTGATCTACATTTCATTTCCTATTTCTGAGCTTTGTACAGGTTTCTCCATAGAATCCTTCTCTTTCTTCAAAAATTATCTCAAGTACAACCTTTTACATAAAGGAATCTTGAGCTTTTTTGTGTCATGAACCTCCTTGGTAGACTTGTAAAATTCCTGCAATATCCTTCTCATGGTTTTAAATATATAAAATAAAATACATATGATTACAAAGAAGTAAAATTTAAATATAGATGCATTTTTTCATCTAAGTTTATGCACCTACTGACATCTGGGAGACTGGGGAGTTGTTCATAGACCTTAGATTAAGAATTCAGTTTTACATGGTTTTCCTGGATACTCTCCCAACTGCTAGTGCCCTCCTATAATTACCTTGTTTTATAAAAATTTGTATTTATTATTTATATTCTTCAAATGTTGTATATATTTATATGTATTCTTGTTAGAAAGTAAAGACTAGGTATTATTCCATCATTTATATTTTTATCCCTAGTGCCTAGCACATAATAGGTAAAGCATTTAATAAATGCTTGTTGATTGATTAATTTTGAACCCTAGGAAAAGAAAGGAGGACTCTTGATTGTTCCAAAATTTTCTCCATCTTTCTAGCATTTCCCCCTTCCTCCTAAATCCACCATTTACCCTACTGCTTCTTGACATTTACTCTCATATTCCATGGAACTACTCACCAAATGGATTAACTTTGTTCTTTTCTGGCTCAGGGTTTCTATTCATGCTGTTTTGAAGGCCTTTCTTCTAACTCTCTGTGAGAAGTTCTTTTATGGCCTAGATCATACTACCCCCATGAAACCTTTCTGAATAGCCCATCAGAAAGGTTTTCCTGACCCTTTGAATTCAGATTGTATTTGTGTGTATCTTCCTTAGAGATCATATTTATGGTTTGCAAAATGATTGCCTCATAACAGGCCCTATGAGGTAGGCAGTGCAATGATGGTTATCCCTGCAGAGCAGACATGGAGGACCACTGAGGCTGAGAGAGGTGAAGTGAAAGTGCTCAAGGTAAGTAAGTAAGCAAGTCTGGGGGATTTTAACCATATATCCCACCAAATCCAACTTAATATAATCCAATCCAACCCCACAAACATTTATTAGGTGCAAAGCTACATGTGCCCACTTTGTGCAAGACCTTGTGCTTGGTTCTGGGGATACAAAGACAAAATGAAAACCACTCCTTGCCTTTATGTACCTTTAAGGAAGTCAAAGACTTTAAGGGTCTCGTATATACCAAAAGTACAAAGTACTTGGAAACAAAATCAATGCTCATCAAATGAGCATTGGATAAGCAAATTGTGGTACATGGATATAATGGAATGCTGTAAGATATATTATGATGTAAGAAAAGATGAACATGATGAGGGCAGCTAGGTGATATAGTAGATAGCGCACACGCTGTGGAGTCAGGAGGACCTGAGTTCAAATACAGCTGCAGACCCTTATCAGCTGTGTGACCCTAGGCACTGAACCTAAATTGCTGTTGAACATGATGATTCATCATAAACATGATGAAGGCAGAGAAGCATGAGAAGATTTTATGAACTAATACAAAATGAGTAGAACTAGGAAAACATCATATGTTACAATTACAATTTGAATAAGATATTCTTAACTGGGCATCTGTGAACTTTTTAAAGAAATATTTTAATTATTTGACTTCCATATGATTGTTTTCCTTTGTGATCCTGTATATTTTATGCATTTAAAAACAATATTCTGGCAAGAGGTTCATAGGTTTCACAAGTCCACCAAAGTTCAAGACCCAAAAAATGTTAGGAACCCCAGATGTAAATGGAAACCAAAGCAGCAACAGAAAAAATGAGCCCCGTGTAATCAGAATGGCTAAGCCTGACTCTGGAGAAGAATTGAGAAAATTCACCTGCCTCCCTTCTTTCAGAGGTAGAAGGACTATGGGTATGGAATATTGCATATACATGCAGACTTCATGGATATGGATATATATGCACACACAGGCACTTCTTTATACATGTGTATATATACAAAGAAGTGCATATAGATACCACTATTTACTCTCCTCTTTAAATATGTATATATATATGTGTGTGTGTGTATGTGTATGTATGTATATATATATATATCTATATCCATTCCTTCCATACACACACATATACATATGCAGCCAGGTGGCATGGTGGATAGAGTTCTGGGCCCAAAGTCGGGAAGTCATCTTTCTGAATTGAAATCTGGCTTCAGACACTTAATAACTGTGTGACCCTATTTGGCTCAGTTTCCTCATTTGTAAAATGAGCTGGGGAAGAAAATAGCAAAGTACTCCAGTATCTTTGTCAAGAAAAGCCCAAGTGAGATCACAAAGAATTGGACGTGACTGAAATGACAGAATAAGAAAAAATGTTTACATATATCTATATACTTATCTCTGTATTTCTATATATTTATGTAGAAATGAAAATGATGTAAAAACAAAAAATATCAATAAAAAAGTCCTTACCTTTGAAGGAATATATAGAAATGTGGATGTGACATGTGAATATATATGTATGTATACACACACACACACACACACACACACACACACACGACAATTTAAGGAAGAAGGAGATCACTAATAACCTTCTAAAGCACTGGAGCTTTTTTCAACTAGATTGAAAACTTCCTCAGAGCAGTGGAGACCTTTTCTTCTACATCTCTGAATATTCTACAGAGCTTAGCACTTATTACTGAGTCCACAGCAGATGTTTGGTAAACACTAGCTGGCTGAATGAATGAATAGCAGATCCAGTCAGCCCCACCCTACACATCTTTGAGGATGGGATGGGATGAAGGAGATCTATGGGAGAAGGAAGCAAGAAGAATGAAAAGAGAAGGAAGGGTGGGCACATTGGAATGGTGATGCATTTGGAATCAGAGGATCCCTGCTCAAACTTTTCCTTGGCTTCTTACTACATGTAAGATCTTGAGAAAGTCACCTAACTGAGGTCCAGTTCCTTCATTTGTAGAATGAGGAGTTGAACAAGATATCTTCTAGGTTTCTTCTAATTCAAAATTTGTGAAACAGAGACACAGAGTCAGAGACAGAAATAATTAATTGTTCCTTGAATTTCACTTCACTAAATTATTGATGACTCTTATACCACTCCCTTTTTTTCTTTATTAAAGCTTTTTATTTGCAAAACATATGCATGGATAATTTTTCAACATTGACCTTTGCAAAGCCTTCTGTTCTTTTCTTTTTTTTCCTCTTTCCCCTACCCTCTCCCCTAGATGGCAGGTAGTCCAGTACATTTTAACTATGTTAAAATATATGACAAAACCAATATATATATATGTATACATATTTATACAGTTATCTTGCTGTACAAGAAAAATCAGATCTACAAGAAAAAAAAAAAAACAAAACCCTGAGAAGGAAAACAAAATGCAAGCAAATATCAATAGAGAGCATGAAAATGCTATGTTGTGGTCCACAGTCAGATCCCACAATCCTCTCTGGGTGTAGATGGGCTTTCTTCATCACTGAACAATTAGAACTGTATACCACTCCCTTTGTATAGATAATAAAGAATACATAGGATCATAGATTTGGAATTGGGGGCAACCTAGTGTGAGCTAGTGTGGAAGCCAATTTACTTCTCATAGCCTCAGTTTCCTCTGGTGTAAATGGGTACAATAGTACCTACTTCACAGGTTTGTTAAATGAGATGTGAAGCATTTCACAAGCTTTACTTAAGCTGTCATCAAAATGAGAGAAATGGGTTAGAGCTCTTAGTATCCCTTCCAGCTGAAAAATCCTGCTATAGCTTTGCCTGCAAGCTCATCTTTCAGAAGTGTGTGGGTCTCACTAGCTTAGGCTTCCCACTATTGACTTGAGATCAACTGTTGTGTGGAGAAGAACAAAGAATTAATTTCTTCTTTTTGCTCAGGATTTCCCATATCCCCCAGATTGTCTGACATGTTAACTAATTTACCCTCTAGGCCTCTGAAGTCTTTGAGGAATGGGGCTATAATAAGGGGTGGAGGTAAAGATGAAGGAACAAACTTCACAGGCATTTCCAGTGTCCAAGCTTAGTACTTGTGATGCTCCAACTCAATGCACTTAAGTCCTCTGCCTTTTCCATCACAAGCCCTCCTGGAAATGGTTTGCCAAAATGAGCTCAGCACCACCCCATTACTTCTGCTGTGAGAAGTCAAGTCAGCTTAAAGAAAAGCAATATTAGAGTAGAGATGGGGGTGGGGTTCAACCAGGATGCATCTATAGGTTTATAGCCTAAACGAATCTGAGAGGCAGTTTGTTTTAATGCAGTCCAAAGTCTCTTAGTAGTCCAATAATTGCTACCTAAGTGGACCCGGACGGGTCATTTGACCCCTCGGTTCAGTTTTCTTTATTGGTAAAATGGATGTGGGCAGTTTGCATTACATACCTCACTAGGCTATCCTGAGAACAGCGCCTTGTAAATTTTGAAGCGCTATAGAAATGGGAACTATGATCAAGAGTAATTCCAGCCATGGTTGTATAGATAATTGCAGCCCAGCAGACCAGTCTGCTAGTCTCATTGCCACTGTTAACACGCTCTTTCCCCCTCCCCTTCGCTCCTAGCTCTAGTCCCAGCCCTTGGCCCCCTCCCGGGGACGCTTAACCCTGTTTACAGGAATGGGAATTTGCATGATGAAAATAACCCGGGCTCGGGCCGCTATTTTACTGCCTTTGGCACGGGGCTCGGAAAAAGCGGCTGCATAGTCAATTACTGGAATTTTTAAACACAAATAATATTTTATGGGATCAGCGGGCTGGCGCAGCTCCTCCGCCCACGAACAAGCCTCATTGTGCTCGCAGGCTCCGACGGCCGCCAAAGCTGGGCCCGGCCTGGGCAGGTGCAGCGGCGGGGCCTTAGCAGGGCCCTGGGCGCCACCCACCCTTCATCTCAACCCCTGCCTAGGGGAGGGACGAGGGTTTAGTGGAAAAGCTAGGAGGTCCAGTAACAACCTAATGCTGTAGAGCAGACCTAATATGGGTCTAATCACTAGGAAAGAATGACTTTTTAAGACCAAGATTCTGCATCTTTTAGCGACCCCCCTTATTTCCCGTCTTCCCTCCCCCCCCCAATCCCTTGGGCTCACCTGCAGTAACTGGGCCCCAGCTCAGCCTGGAAGCTGTTAGCTGGTAAAGAGGGAACGCCCAGTCCGGCCTCTCCCTGACTCCCTCCCCACCGCTCCCCCTTTTTCCCCCCGCCCGGCTCTGGCGGGCTCCCCACCTCTCTGGCACTGGGACCAGCCGCGCCGCGCCGCCTCCGGAAGGCCGGCTTCCCGGAACGGCCCGAGGGCGTCGGGGAATCCGCGCTAGGGCGCAAAGCCCAGTACTCTACCCTTCCCTCCCACTCCACCCCCTCCCAGGTGCTCTAGGGGACAGGAGCCCAATGCTGTCCCCCTTCTTGGAGCAATTGCTTTAGAGGTGAAAGGGAGGCCAGATTGGCCGACAAACTGAGGAGAAATTCCTACAAGGAGCCCAAGGCGCCCAGACAATCCTGGAGACTGGCCAAAGGAACCCCAGAAGCGACTTAATTAGGTGCTTAAGCTTCTAATACTCAGGTTGACCCGACACTTGAATTTTTGTCCCTTAGAATCGCTGAATATTAGGGCCTGAAACGACCTTGAAATGAGGAATGTCCCAAAACAATATATACATTGTCGAAGCTGGAAGTTTTTAGAACATAGAATGTTGGAACACAGAAAATAGAATATTATTGTCTAGTACACAAAATGTTGGGACTTTAGAACATGGAACGTTTGAAATTTGGGAGGCAATTTCAAGATCCGAAGGGACCTTAAAATATAAACCAGTTGGAGGACTCGGAACAAAAAATATCTCTGGTGGAAGGGGCCGTAGATCTTGGAAGTCACTGGTCTCGAGTTTTTTCATCAGGAAAATGAAGGTGTGGGACACTAGAATCCCTTCTCCTTCGAAATTCTGTAATTCCACGAAAAGTCGAAACATGGAATTTAGAAACACGGAAGTTAGACCGTCAGAGCTCATTTTGCAAACAAGGACCTGAGAGGTGCCGAGAGGGAAGAGCCCAGGGTCATCTGTCGAATTAGTAGCAGATCCTGGCAGGACCCAGTCCAAATATCTTTCCATGACAGAGTGCCTAAGACTCCGTTTGTCATTCTATCACCTACAACCCAGTTCCAGCGCCAAGATTCCTCTTGCACCCTCCCACTACTTCACACCCCCCCCCCTTCCCACCACTCTGAAAAACGCAGGGTTAAACTGGAGCAGGTGTGCAGCCAGATGCCGATGACCACCCTCCTCCCACCACCTCCCAGTCCCGTCCGCCTACCCGCCTCCTCCCCCGCCCACCAGCTCTATACCAAACAGACCCAAATAAAAGTGCTATTGTTGCTTGGGCTTTCCCCCACCCCCTTCTCTCCTCCACCACCTGGAGCAAAGCCTGTTTGCCTCTTCACCTGCCCCGGGGTAGGGCGGGGGATAGGGGGAAGTGAAGTTGCGGGCTCTAGGAGTCACCCGGGAGGGGGACATCCGCTCGACCCCTCCGCCCCTCTCCCACTCTAGAGTATATTAGACTCTGTTCTAGGGACCAGAGAGAAATTCTTCACCCTTCCTATCCCGCGGTGCAAGAGACTAGGACGAGAAGTTCCTCGTCATCTGACCATTAAACTTCCCGGGCACCAGGCAGTGCATTGTATAACTACTCTCCCTCTGTTATTTGTCTCCGACTCTCATCTCTTCTCCCCAATCTGGTCTAGTTCATCATCTGATATGCAGCTAACATACAGCCAAGCAAGAAAGTAATAGAATCCACAAATGTAAATGGAAGTCTCCCACCCCCGCCCCGGTCCAAATTTCCACCTTGTGCAATTCATGTTTTGAATGAGAGAAGATCCCTTAATCTTCTACTTTTGCTTCTCCCCAGTTCCACTAGTTCCCTTTCCTCTCCTCCTCCAGAGTCTTCCCTCTCCTCCCTTCCCCAAGCCGGCGGCTAAGCTGCAAGGTTAAATAAATATCTGACTGCAGCTTAAGGAAACGAGTCAAAAAGAGTTGCAAGAGAAGAAAGCCAGATCTCCTTTGGGACCCTTTCCCTGCCCGCCCGCCACCGCTCCTCCCAGGCTCTGATTTACCGAGAGAGACATCCCCACCCTAAATTCTGACAACTACTACTGCCCATTGCCTAGAGATTTCTCCACACCCCGGGCCCTTAGGCCTTGAGGACTTGGAAAGACTGCTTAGCCTTAGACTTGGGACTATTTCCCTAACCACAGAGTTTGATGACCATATTTCCCTCTTGTTCACCTCTTGTTTACTGCACAAGAGTAAAAGTTTGTAAACCAGTGGAGGGATCCACTATACTTCTGACCTAGAAGGGCAGTTCTCCAGCCTCCCAAGCCCCACACTTTTATAGTCCTACTTTTTATTCTGGTGTGAAGGGAGGGAGGGAGAAGGGAAAAAGGAGTGGTGTGTGGTGTTTTCCGAGTGTGGAGCAAATGCATGCAGATGAGCAACTTGGTGCAATAGAAACTACTGGTATTAAGCTCCTGCTATGTGCCAGGCACCGTGTTAAGTATTGAAGATTCAAAGACAGTCACTACCTTCAAGAACTCACGATTTAATGTGAGAGACAACGAGCAAAGAGTATCTTTCTCCCCCCCCCCCCAAGATATATTCAGAATAAACAGAAAATAACAGAGAAGGAACCAGAGTTAAGAAGGATTGGGAAAAGCTTCCTGTAGAAGGTGGGATTTTAGTTGGGAAGTCAGGGAAGAAGAAGAAGAGCAGGCATCGGATACAGCTAGAGAAAATATTCAAGCCTCCAGAGATGGAGTGTTTTGCTTATGAAACAGCAATGAAGCCAGTTTCATTGAATCACAGAGAAGGGGGAGAGTAAGGACTGGAAAGGGAGGAATTAGGTTTTGAAGGGTTTCAAAGGCCAAACAGAAGATTTTATATTTGATTTTGGAGATGGGAAGCATTGGAATTCATCGAGTGGGCATGGGAAAGGGGGGTGACAAGGTCAAATTTTCAAAGAGGAAAATCACTTTAATAGCTGAATGGAGGATGGATTGGAGGGGAGGATTTGAGAAGGGAATATAGATTGCTAATCTGGTGATACCTTCAACAGTAATAGGCAAATTGAAAGATATGAGGATATAAGAAAGAAGATAATGAGTTCAGTTTTGGACATAGTGAATCTAACACAGAACATCCAGTTGGAGATGAAAGACAATTGGAGATACTAGACCAGAGGTCTGCAGGGAGTGGATATGTAGATTTGGGACTGATCAGTATTGAGATGGTAAATCCATGGGAGGTGATGAGATTACCAAGTGATGTAGTGTAAAAAGAGGACCCAAGACAGAGTGGGTGAGATATCCAAAGTCAGTGGGCTTGACTTGGATGAGAACCTAGCAGAGGAGATTGAGAAGGAATGGTCAAGTATAGGAAGAAAATCAGGAGACATGTATTAGAGAATATCAAGGAGGAAAGGGTGATAAGTATTGTGAAAAGCTGCAGAGAGGTCAAGAATATCAAGGATTGAGAAAAGCCTATTAGATTCAGAAATTGATCATTGGTAACTTTGGAGAGAGAAATTTTTCTGTAATGATGAGGTCAAAAAGCAGGATTGCTGAAAAGAGTAAAAAGAAAAGACAAGGACTTCTATTTTAGACAGCCTTCTCTCTAGGAGTTAAGCCATAAAGGGCAGAAGAGATATAGACCAATAGGGAAGATCAAAAGATCAAGTTAGAGGTTTTTGTATAGGTTTTTATTTGCTTGTTTTTGTTTTTTGTGGTGTGTGTGTGTGTGTGTGTGTGTGTGTGTTGTGGACAAGCATGTTTGTAGGCAGTAAAGATAAATTGAAGAAAAGAGAGTGGGGATGACAAAGAGAGGACAGTTTATTGGAAGAGATGGAATGGAATGGGATTATTTGTGTAGGGAAAATACTTTGCCTTGGCAAGGAGTAGAGCCATATCTTTGTATGAGACTAGAGTGAAGGAGGAAATAGTGGTAGAAGGCATTTGAGTGATATAAGGAGCAAGAGAGAAGAAAGAACTCGTGGTGAAAGGTCTGGATTTTACGGCAAGTTTCTTATCTGGAAGAGAGCGAGTCATGGGATATTGAGGAGGAATGAAAAAGTTTGGAAGAGCCACTTCGGTGTGGGGGTTAGTGAGTTGATAAGGGAGCATCACTGAGGTTGTATAACATAAATTTGTAAAAGATCTAGTTAGAACAGTTTGTTCATTAGCATATCTCTAGAGATAAATGTCTTCATTGAAGTTCTGTTGCTATCTATGGAATCTTGATCAGGTGACTTCCTATTTTGGAGCCTCAGTTGCCTCCTCTGTAACATGATAAGGTTAGACTTATGATTTCTTCAGTCCCTCCCAGCTCTGACATTCTATGTGTTCTACCATTCTCCATTCTAAGGTTCCTTTCAGCCCTGCCATTCTTTGCTTCTCTTCTGGGATTCTAAATATAGAGTTGGATTGGAAGGTGAGGTGTCAGATTATGCCTTGAGTTGAGTCCTGAGTAGTCCCTTCCTCTTGTCTTCTTTTCAAACCAAGGGCTAAGGGAGAAGACCTAGTCACCTTGAATCATAAACACCTGTGACTATTAAAGGTACAGGGTTGAAGGGAGATAGTGAGGACAAGAATCCTAAGGAAAACCAAGGGAAATTGGGTGATCCTGAGCAAATCATTGATTTTTCCCAGGCTTCAGTCTGGACTATAAAATGAAAAGGTGGGATTTGATGACTTCCAGTTCTAGATCTATGGGTGTCCCTTCCAACTCTGGAACTATGGTCTATATCTGTAGAGCTTGAGGTGAGAGCAAAAGATGATAGGTGTCAAATGACAGAAATATATTAAGTTGGGGCAGCTAGATGGCACAGTGGATAGAACACCGACCCTGAAGTCAGGAGGACCTGAGTTCAAATCTGGCCTCAGACACTTAATACTCCATGTGTGACCTTGGGCAAGTCACTTAAGCCCAATTGCCTCAGCAAACATATAGATAGATAGATAGATAGATAGATAGATAGATAGATAGATAGATAGATAGATAGAAATATAGTGGTTATTGTGTGCTAGGTATTGTGCTAAGTGCTGAGGAGTAAGTAGCATTGGAGGAGGCAGAGGTGAGACCACTGGGCAGTGGCTCGGACTCTATAACCCTAGTAAAGAATTAAGTCTGATATTTTGGCTGTTTCTTTACTTGGTGCCCTCAACTCTCATTTATTGGGTAATTCATGAACAAGAGAGAGATGAGTTACTCCTGGACTTCCTTTGAATTTCAAGAAGGGGTAAGAACCAGAAGGAAATTCAGAGATCCATCTACTCTGGTCTCCTTTTACCAATGAGAAAAAAGTTGAGGTAGAAAGAATCAGGCATGTCCAAAGGCTTGTTCAAATCCACATATACAATAAATCTTAAGAGGTAGGATTTTGGATGTTTTCTACCTCCATATGCATGTGAAGCACACATATATAATAATATTTTAAAATATAGCTTTTTTCATTAAATATTTCCCCAATACATAATTTTTTAAAATATTAAAAAATTTGAGTTCGAAATTCTCTTCCTCTTTTCTGCCTTTACCCCACCCTTTGAGAAGGCAAAGAATACAATATTGATTATATGTATGAAATCATGCTCAACATATTTCTATATTAATTATGTTGCAAAAGAAAGAAAATAAAACAAGAAAAGAGTTTTTTAAAATATGCTTTAATCTGTACTCAGAGTTCACCAATTTTCTTTCTGGAGATGGATATCATTTTTCATCATGAGTCCTTTGGAACTGCTTTGGATCATTGCCTTAATCAGAGAGATTAAATCTTTTACATCATAAATACAATATTGCTATTGCTATGTACAATGTCCTCTTGATTCTGCTCACTTAATTTTGCATTAGTTTCTATAAGAATTCCCAAGTTTTTCTGAAACAATCCTGCTCATAATTTCTTATAATAGTATTCCATCACAATCACAATGTGTTCAGCCATTCCCCAATTGATAGGCCTTGATTTCCCCTTGATTTCCAATTCTTTGTTACCACAAATAGAACTGCATAGCTAATGTTTGTATCCATTTACCAAGTGGCAGCTCTGTACTAAGTACTTTACAATTATTTCATTTGATCATTACAACAACCCTGAAATTATATTATTATTATTATTCCTCTTTTATAGTTGAGCAAACTGACACAAATGGAAGTTAAGTGACAGGGTCACACAACTAGAAAGTATATGAGGTCACATTTGTGTGTAGGTGTATGTTGGTGTCTGATTCTATCTATGTGTCTGTATGTCTGCCTTTGTATATAGTGGGTTCACACATTTTTTTCATTTCTGAAACTTATTTTGCGGTTAGCAAACTACAAAGATAAAATGGTTGCCTTGCCTCATGGAACATGTAATCTTTTTTTTTTTTTTAAATTAAAGCTTTTTATTTGTATAACATATGTATGGGTAGTTCCTCAGCATTGATCTTTACAAAGCTTTCCATTACAAATTTTAGCCCCAGTCCCCACCCCTCCCCTAGATTGCAGGAAGTCCACTACATGTTAATAATGTTGAAATACTTGACAAGTTGTGCAAGAAAAATCCTATCTACAAGAAAAAAAAAGAACATCAGAGAAAGGAAACGCAATGCAAGCAAACCTCAATAGAGAGCATGAAAATGTTATGTTGTAGTCCACATTTCATATCCCTCTCTTTGGGTATATACGGCTTTCTTCACTGAACAATTGGAACTGGTTTGAGACAATTCTTTGTTGCAGAGAGCCATGACCATCAGAATTGATCATCATGTAATATTGTTGTTGCTGTGTATAATGATCTGGTTCTGCTCGTTTCACGCAGCATCAGTTCATGCAAGTCTCTCCAGGCCTCTCTGAAATCATCCTGCTGGTCATTTCTTACAGAACAATAATATTCCATGACATTCATGTACCATAATTTATTCAGTCATTCTCCAATTGATGGTCATCCATTCAGTTTCCAGTTTCTAGCCACTGCAAAAAGGGATGCCACAAACATTCTTGCACATGTGGGGCCCTTTCCTTCCTTTAAGATCTCTTTGGGATATAAGACCAATAGAAACACTGCTGGGTCAAAGGGTATGCACAGTTTGATAACTTTTTGAGCATAGCTCCAAATTGCTCTCCAGAATGGCTGGATCCGTGGAACATGTAATCTTGAAGAAGATCCCTTGAAGAAGGGATCTGCCACGTGTAAATTATGCAATACCATGTAATAAATGCACAGAGACTATAGTGCAAAACATAATATAATACAAACATAAGACAAACAAAACAAAAAAAGGAATAATTGTCAACTTAAGAACAATTTATTTTTTTCCCTTGGACTTCAATTTCTTTTCTGAAAATGAGATAGTTATGCAAGATGGTTTTCACTGCTCTTTCCAGTCCTAAATTCTATACTCCTCTATTAAAGAGGACTTCTTAAAGAAGAAAACATTTAAGGTGGGTCTTGAAAATTGAGTAGAATTTCCTGAAGTGAAAATGGAGATGGGGTACATCCCAAGCAAAGACAAGAGTTGTGTGTCTCTCTCTGAAAGGGTGTTGGTGTCTTTCTCTCTTTGTGTCTCTGTCTACAGGCATATTGTATTGGTATTTGGTTGTGGCAGTGGATCTGTGGTGTGTGTAGCATTGGGTTATGATTTTGTGTATTCTGAATGCTCCATAACTCTGTGTCTGGAAGTATGCTCCAGAGTAATTGTTTATATTTCTGTGGGTAGAACTGTGTTAATGTAAAGACTGTGCTGCTCTATGTCTTTCTCTTCATTTCCCCTCTCTCCTGATTCTAGAGCAGGGTTACTTAACATAGGGATCATGAATTTGTTTTTGTTTTTATTTTTAAAAATTTTTTATGAATTTGCTTTTAAAAATATTTTCAACATAACCAATATGGACATATTTTCAATAGAATTGACTTCCTTTGTAATCTTATGCATTTAACTTTATACCTTTAAAAACAATATTGTGACAAGGAGCTCTTAAGTTATACCAAACTTTCAAAAGGGACAGTGACTCAAAAAAAGTTAAGAATCTATTTTATTTTTGCATTGCAATAGGGATTAGGTGACTTACCTAGGGTTACACAACTAGTAAGTGTCTGGGGTCACATTTGAATTCAAGTTTTTCTGACTCCAGGGCCAGTGCTCTATCCAATAGGTTGCCTAAGTACCCCAGGAGTCTCAAAAACAAAAACACCCCAACCTCTCTTGCCCCATTTGACTTTCATCCCTTCTTAGATTTCTGAATTGTAGTTTCCCTGCCTAGATGAAGCTTCTGCCTCTCTCCTCTCCTGAGCTCCTTTGCAGACTGAAGATTGTTTTATTTGTGTATGGGGCTGAGGTGAAGGGAGAATTCTCCAACTCTTCCCCCATATTTCTTCCAAACTCAGAAAGAACTTTAGGTAGAGGAATATCTGCTCCCCCTAGTGGTTCTGACCAGAAGAGTAGATCTTTCCATCTTGAGGACCATAACTAAGGAACAGAAGGGAAGAAAAGAACAGAAGGAAGTAGGAAGGGATATAAGGAAGAGGTATATGGCCTTAGATAATATGGCGAATTAGGCAAATCCTAGAATGATGTCAGAACTAGATCTCTTGTTCAATACACATATTTTTGTAGATGAACAAACTAAGTATCAGAGAAAGGAAATATTTTGCTCAAGGTTGAGTGGCTGAGCTGGATCTGGAACCCATTTTCTGTCTCCATTCCAGGGCTATGCAAGTGTTGCTATTTGAACTATTTTGAAAAAAAAATTAATCTGATGTATAATCCAATAAAATTTGGTGCTTATTACCTGTATGATCTTGAACAAGACTGTCAACCTGTTTGGTTAAGTGACTACAGTTTCCTGATGTGCAAAATGAGGGAGCTGAAATAGATATCCCTTCTGGTTCTACGGACAATCTAGGACAATCTATTCTATGGATTGAAGATGATCAGATTGGGGGAGAAGAGATCAACTTTGTTAATCACACCCTACCTCCAACTCTCTGGCTGATCTCAGCATTTAGTAATAATGTGAAAAACTACCTTGGGTCAAGTCAAGTCAACAGATAGTTATTACGTATTTACATGTCAGAAACTATGCTACTCCCTGGGGGATACAGATGCAAGGAAAATGAACTCATAGAGTCTGGGAGTGGAATGGGAGCCATGGGAGAATCATGAGCACAATTGGGAGAGTAATGAAAGAGTAAGCATGGCTGGTCTGGCTGGGTACTTCCTTAATATCACAATTCTAGGAGGAACTCTCCATTTGGAGGAGAGCTTTCTAGGATGAGAAGACCATATGGAATAATAGAGAAGTCAAAAGGGGAGCTGGTAAGGATTCATTCTTTTCTTTTTAGAATTAAAGAGTATGCAGTACAGCTTAATGGATAAGGTACTGAACTTGGAATCAGAAAGATTTGGGTTTGAAATCTTACCGAGGCTTGCTTACTATCTAAATATTAAATCCTACTACCTACTAGCTAGAGAATGGATCATGGGTAAATCATTTATCTTCTTTAAGCCTTACTTTTCTTATTTGTAAAAACAGGAATGATAAAAGCTACATTTTCAGGTCCTTAAAGAACAGAAAGATATGATTACTGAGCTATTACTGAAAGATTATGGAAAATAGAAAGGTTACTCAAAATTGTAGGACAAATGTCTAAATTTTCAAAAATGTAAAGATAAAATCTCCAAGCTACAAGCCAATGAGTTTGACTTCAGTTCTTTGGAAGATCCTAGGATGGGTCATTAAAGAGTTGGTTGGTGAATGGGAGAGGGAAGTAGTGATGATAAGTCATGAACATGGATCTTTATCAAGGTCAGATTATTCCAGACTAACTTTATTTCTTTTTTTGAGAGTACATGTCCAAATTACCTAGCATGGAGGCACCCTACTGTAAAATATCAGGGAACTAATTTTGGAAGGGAACTAATTTTGGGAGAAGACAATGCATTCCCCTGTGAGTGGGAGCCACCTTTTCTGCTGGTTAGGTAACTAGAAAAGGCTGTATCCTTAAAATTACCATTTCTTTTCCAGTGGATAACATAATCAGGAGATCTTGATAGGCTAGAGAACTGAATTGAATCTCATAAGATGAAATTCAGTAAAGAATAAATGTGAAACTGAGTATTTAAAAATCAGTTTAACAAGTATAGTATGGAAGAAGGAGGCATGATTAGGTAGCAATTTTCTAAAAAAAAGTTCTAGGGATTTTGATAGACTACAAGCTCAATATGAATTAACAATGAGATTTGGCAGCTAATGATCTTGCATTTAGAGGGTTAAATGCTTTCAGGACAGAGAGCAAGTAGTACCACTTGTTATATATTGTCCGCATTAGAGTTCATCTAGAGCATTGTGTTTAGTTTTAGGCATCATAAGTTAAGAAAGTCAGGGCTAAACTGGAGAACATCTAAAGGAAGGTAATTAGAGTAATGAAGGTTCTTGAGTCCAGGAAATATGAGGATCCATTGAAGGGACTGAACATTTTGGGACTGGAGAAAATTCAAGGTCAGGGGGGCAGTGATGGGAATGATAGCTGACTTCACATATTTAAAGGATCATCAAAGGGAGAATGGAGACTTGCTTTGTTTTGTCCCATAGGGCAGAACCAGGAAATATGAATGGAAGTTGCAAAGAGGCCAATTTAAATTTGATGTCAGGAAAAACTCATCATTATTTAGGAGTCTAAAAGTGAAATAAAGGACATCTAGAAGTGGTTCATTCCCCAGCTTGAAGATCTTCCATCAGAGAGTGAATGATGACTTGCATAGGTTATAGATGGATTCCATCTGTGTGTGGCTTGGATTAACTAGTCCCGGCTCCCTTCCAACTCTCTTGTCTTCATTATACCATCATATAGATAAAGATATAGAAATGTACACAAATTAATTAAATTATGAACTACATTCATGACCCCATTTGGGGTTTTCTTGGCAAAGATACTGGAGAGGTTTGCCATTTCCTTTTCCATCAAATTTTACAGATTAAGCAATTGAGGCAAACAAGGTTAAGTGACTTGTCTAGATTCACATGGCTAGTAAGTGTCTGAAACTGGATTTGAACTCAAATCCTTCTGACTCCAGGGCTGGTGCTTTATCCACTGTGCCACCTAGCTGCCCTCATTAGCTAAACACCTTCTACCTAAAATAATTTGTAGTCATCTAGGTGGTACCATGTAGAATGCCAGCTCTAGAGTCAGGAAGACTCATCTCTCTTGAGTTCAAATCATCTGTAAAATAAACTGGAGAAGGAAATGGCAAACTACTCCAGTATCTTTGCCAAGAAAAACCCAAAGGATCGTAGACTCAGACATGACTGAAATGACTCACAATAATAATGAACAACAAAATAACTTGAAAGATAAATGGCTTTAAGATTTGCTAAGGGTTCCTTATTTTATAGATGAGAAGACAGAAGTTCAGAAAGTTTATACAACTCACCGAAGTTCACATAGCTAAGTTCAGATGCATCAGAACTGTAATGCAAATCCAGGTCTTTTGGCTCCAAATTCAATTACTCTTTCCACTATTCAAGGCCATCTCTCAATGAGGGGTGCCAATTTTGAAGCCAAGTGAGAAAAACCTGGGTTAAGGAAGTGTGTTGTAGTGGAAAGAATACTTGAAAACTGAAGACCTATTTTTAAATCCTGACTCTGACTAACTAACTTTGTGATGTTAGCTGAGATACTTTTCTTTCTAGGACTGAGTTTCTTCATCTATATGAGGGAGGTGCTTATGGAATGCTATAGTTCCTAAAAAATTGAATTTGAGGATCACCCAGAGATCAGTCAATGGATGTATGGTGGATATCTTCAGTGCAAAATGTTACAACTAAGGAATTAGGCAAGAGAAACATTGTGAGAAATGTTATCACTGAAACAGATGACTAGGAAAAAAAGATGGGCCAATAACATAGTAAGAGCCAGTGGAAAGATGTCATGTCCCATTGGTATCACTGCAATGTATAAAGAACAAGACAAGGATGGGTGATGATCTGCATTGTTGAGGGAGTTAACTGTCATCAGTGAGACATTATAAAGACCATACATTTATTGGAGCATAAAATGAGAGTGTTGAATTAAATGGTTTCTGAGATGCTATTTTAACTCTTAACATTGCATTATTCTGGTTCTATGCTAGAGGAAGTCACTAGCACCAACCCTTTTTACCAGGAGAACTGAAGCTGGCATATAAGGAGAATTGTTGTTGTTTAAGTTATTTTCAATTGTGTATGACTCTTCATGACCCCTTTGGGCAAAGATATTGAAGTGGTTTGCTGTTTCCTTCTATAGGGAGAATAGATCATCCTAATAGATGGAGGCAGGAATGGAGTGGGGTAGGAGCCAAGTTAAACCTATAAAGTGATCTTGCTATATTAGGAAAAGAGAGGGTGTTCTATAACTCAATTCTAGATGATTTCAATTTTTCTCCTTAGTTGTTTTAGTAGCAGAATTTTGAAACTGATGACTCTATATGTAGGCTATGTGAAATATGGATATTCTATTAATTGACAACATCAAACCTCTACCCTCTCAACTCGATACTTGACTACCTTCTCATCCAGGTTCTAAGAAAGCCAAATTATATGTTCCGATATCACTTCACAAATTAATAAATGTAGAATTGCTTCCCCCCCAGTTTATTAAATAAACTGAAAAGCCATCTTTTCCATAAACTTTTAATAATCTTTTTTCTTAAACCACTTAGCCTCATAAACTTAATAATTATCTTTGTTACCAGATATATAACTTATTAACAGTAACAAAAAATAAAACAAAGACATAAATCACTTATTATGTATCATAGATTCACTTCTAAACATCAACTGCTTACTTCTCCTCAACTGTGGAAATATAGTCCCACCATTTTATTCTCTCAGAATGGGAATCAAAATCTCCCAAGAATTCTAGTTAGTATAGCTTCTTCACAGCATATTCAGTTCTCAGGAAATACCGCTTCAGTCTTTCTCAAAAATGACAGTTAACTCCCTTCTGTCAGTCTCTCAGGAAAGAAGTTGTTTTAGTTCCTTCCCTTTCTAACTCTCAGTATCTTTCTAGTCATGACAGTTAATTCTCAAGATAACAATTAAGCTATCTTTCTCCCAAGATTCTATTCTCTCTTAAAGATACAGTAATAGTATCCATAGTATGTGTGGGAAGGCAATATTGAAGCTGACGTTATACTAGTAAAATTATTATTTTTTTTTAATTTCAACAGGTGTCTTAGTGACTTGTGGTCACAGTTCAGACATATGGGAAGAGTTAGTATCTTCAAAAGCTAGGAATAGAATGGTAACTGTGAAAAGAAAAGATCCATCATTTTAGCAACTATGGGGTAAATTAATAAATAAAGTATCTATAGGTAAATGTTAGTATCTGGTTGTATATGGGGGTGTATTGTTATTTGTGTCTTTCTATAATTATAGGCATGTGCAGATATTTGGCTATGTCTCTTTATCTGTTTCTGTGTGCATGTGTTAATGTCTGGTTATATTTGTCTGGCTGTATTTGTTTTTGGACCTGTATTGATGTCTAGTTGTATCTATCTGTGTCTCTGTAAAGATGTATAAATGCCTAGTTGTATCTTTGTTACTAGGGATGCATTGGTATCTGATAGTCTTTCTTAGTCTACTTTCCTTAATTCCTACCTTTTAAAACAATTTTCTCCCTTTGTTCTCTCAAAAGTAATTGTGATGTTGATCTTTTCTAGATGATAGTTTTCCCCTCCTCTGGACTCTATCCTAGCCTGGAGATTGTCCCACTCTCTGTGGAACAGGTAGGACTACGTTTCGGTTTGGATATCAAATGCCATTCTTATTCTTGTTCATGGGTCTTTATAGAACATGCTCATTAATGCCACTAAATATTGTGTGGGTATGGTAAGAATAGTAATATTTTTAGAGTTAGTATTAGGTGTGAAAAGAGTAAATGTTTCTTTATAGTGTGACTTTGTACACTTGGTGGTAGAGATCAAAGGATGGGATGGGAGGCAGGGGAAAGAGGAGCAAATTTTTCCTTCCTCCATTTCCCCTTAATGAATGCCTTGTCAGAGATCAAATAGTTAAGTATCATAACCAGGCTTCTGAAAAGTCAGGTCCTCTAACTTGATTCTTCCCACCATGTATCATGGCTATCTAATGGATACAGATGTTTTATAGCCTGGTCAAGATAAGTAAAGCAAATAGCCATCTACTTACATGGTAACAGCTAAATAGTACCATAAGTTTTAACCAACCTCCAAATTAGCCTGGAAGTGTTACCTCTCTTTCTAGTTTCCCTGAAACTCTTATCTTTAGAGTCACTCAGGAAATTTGACAGCAAAGACTTTACTTCATTCTCCTGACGTCCCATGTGAAAATAAACTATGGTAAAAAGGGAAGGGAAAGAGGAATTTACAAATGCATCATGTAGAAGATTGATCACTGAATGGATCACTGCTTGGGAATATTACCATACTCTCTGAATAAAGTGTTGGACCTTGAATCAGAAAGACTGGGGTGTGAATCCTTCCTTTGAAATATTCTAATTATGTAACCATGATGGGAGGTAGGTGGATGGCTCAGTGAATAGAGCACTGAGCCTAGATTTAAGAAGATCTGAATTCAAATCTAGCCACAGACATTCATTATCTGTGATTCTGGGCAAGTCACTTTATCTTCTTTTGTTTAATCTACTAGAGAAGAAAATGGCAAACCTTTGTCAAGAAAACCTCATGTGGGGTCCTGAAGAGTCAGATATGACTAAACAATAATGAACAAACTACAATCAAGTCAAGTCATGTAAACTTTTTAGTCTCAGTTTCCCTATCTGTAAAATGAAGGTAGTAATATTAATCTTTTCAAGGTCAAATGAGAGGGTAGGAACAAACATTTATTAAGCCTTTGTGCCTATTATGTGCCAGGCAGTTGTACAATTATTATCTCGTTTGACCCTCAGAACAACTCTGGGAAGTAGATACTATCATTATCTCCAACTTTCAGTTAAGGAAACTTAGGCAGAATAAGGTAAAGTGACTTGCCCATGGACACACAGTTGGGTCACATTTGAACACAGAACTTTTCAACTCCAGGCTCAGAGCCACTTTGCCACCTAGTGAAGAAAATATAAAGTATTGTAAGAGGAAAGTATGACACAGTGATTAGGGGGATGACCTTGGGGTCCAGACCTAGATTCAAACTTTCCCTTTGAAATATAATAGTTTCTCTGGTTCTTTTTACAGATGAGGAAACTGAGACAAATAGTGTTAAGTAAGTTGCCCAGAGTCATCAAAGCAACTGGTAAGTGTCTGGGACTGGATTTGAACTGAGAAAGATGAGTTTTCCTAACTCCAGGTCCATCTATTGACTTTGCCACCAACCTGTCCATCTACTGGTATATCATTTGGTAATTTTGTTTTCATCCATCTTTAGTTACAAAGCATCCTAGACTGTTTCCATAGTCACCAGAGGCCACAAAAAACTCTTTCTTTGTAATTTGGGGGCAATTAGCAGGATCCCTCCAGAGAGATTGGATTTTAATAGGGTCAAGTATTTAAAGATAGATTTTAAGTAGCCCAACTCTTATTATCTGGGTTAGATTCATAGAATCACAGAGCTAGAAGGGGCCTCAGGGATTATCTAGGGCAAATCCTACCTAAAGTATCCACTTTATAAAAATGAAAGTTATAAATATCCTGACTATAGTAGCAGGCCGGATTCTCCCATCTCGCTTAGGGAGTCTTTGGAAAGAGGCTAGTATATTCTTCAAGACTATTGCATTAACTCATACATGCAATGTGGTACATTGGAAAGAGCACTAGATTTGGTTCAGGGGACCTAGGTCTAAATCCGTTAGAACCTGAGATTTCCTGTGTGATCTTAGGACTTCTGACTTTTTAAATTATTCTCTAGACCTATGAGTTGTTTTTCCTGTGTAAAATGAGATTGTTTTCAGGTTCCTCTATCTCTAGATCATGTTCCTTTTTCTATATAACTTTATATTAATCCAGGAAACACAATTTCTTCTGCCTATAGGGGCAGGAGAGATATCTATTCTGAAGAAAGGTTGGTGTCAGGAAAGGCATCTCTGGGTAATGGTATGTGAAAGTTAAAGGTAGAGGTAGGGCAAGGAAAAAGTTAAATGATGGCTCCCTAAGAGACCAATTTGGTCCTGCTGAATAAAATTTCCTAGTCTCATTGTGGTATTATAGAAAGAAACCTTGATCAGGTATTGGATTCCTTGGTTTTTGTCCTTTGTTCTTGAAGAGGACCAAAATGACATCACTATGTTAGAGTAGAATTACAGAGTGTCCAACTGTGGCTGATCAGACTAATACAGTCTTGTAATGCTTTGCCACAGGTTGGCCACAAATAGTCCTTATGAAGACTTGGGGTGAACGCTCTAGCTTTGCTTATCTCAAGTTTCTTCTGAGCTAATTCAATTCTGCTTTGCTCATAAAGCACTGTATCTTCTCTGATAAAGGCACCCTATGCTGAGCGATCCTGTGCCAGTATTTCCCATGTCATATAATTAATTCTAAAGTTCTTAAGAGAGCTCTTAAGAGTATCCTTGTATCATTTTTTCTGACCACCTTGTGAGCTTGCCCTCTATGAATTCCCCATAAAATAATCTGTTTTGGCAAGCATTTATTTGGCATTTGAATAATGAGACCAGCCCAACAGAGTTGTGTTCTCTGCAGTAGAGTTGGAATGTATGACAGTCCAGTTCGAGAAAGGACCTCAGTATCTGTTATCTTGTCCTGCTAGGTGATCTTCAGAATTTTCCTAAGACAATTCAAATGGAAGTGATTCAGTTTCCTAGTGTGCTATGAGGACTTATGGAAAATTAGGTCAACATTTGATTGCCCTGAGAAGTTCATTAATATCTACATCAGTTACATGATGATATACTTGCCGGGTTCTGGACAATGAATAATGCTCTGGAGCTTTCCCAGTCACCAATGAATTGAAACAAAGCTGTATGTTTGCTCCCATGATTTTTAGTATGATGTTTTCAGCCATGTTGTCAAATGCCTTCAATGAGGACAGACATGAAATCAAAGTCAGCTATTGTACTGATGGTAAATTCCTCAACTTAAAAAGGCTACAAGCCAAAACTAAAGTGGAGGGAGTGTTGGTGCATGATTTTTTTTTGTTTGTTTGTTTGCAGATATTTGTGCACTCAATGAAGCTGCTGAAGCTGAGATTCATCAAAGCATAGATCAATTCTCTGCTGCTTGTACTAATTTTGGCTTAACAATTAACACAAAGAAAACACAGGTCCTCCATCAGCCAGTATCACACCATCTATATATAGATCCATCAGTTACAGCAAGTGTTGGTTTTAAATGCTCTTACCTTGGTAGTAGTATACTTTCTGTGAATGTCCACATTGATGATGAGATTGACACACACATTGACAGAGCTAACTCAGTGTTTGGGAGGCTCCGTAGGAAAATGTGGGAGAGTAGAGATATTAGACTGACTACCAAACTGAAGGTCTACAGAGTCGTTGGACTGACCTCATTGTTTCATGCTTGTGAAATCTGGACAATATGAAATTCCTAACCCAATGTCTGGTGCATCATTAATACTTACTAGGTGCTTGTTGATTGATTGATTGGTATTGGAAAATAGATTTTAGGCTAAGTTCTGCCAAAAATAATAGCAGATTTATGTAACACTTTGTAGTTTACAAACAGCTTTCCTTCTAACATCCTTGTGAAATAAAGTACGTTCAGTAACTTTTGTATTTACTGAATTTATATTTATTCTGTATATTGTGTGTGTGTGTGTATAGTGTCCCAAAATTCTTAGGGCCATTTTCATTTAAAAAAACATTAATTTATTTATTCATTAATTTGTTAATTTGTCTATATATCTATTCATCCATTCATTTATTCATGAGTAGGGAAGAAAGTATTTTATTATGTACTTTGACAGGTCTGAAGGGCATACTTCCCACCTCCTTAAAGAAATTTCCCATTTCTAGGGTTTATTTATGTTTTTTTTTTCTTTACAGGTTAAAGTGCACTGAGAAATGCATCACAGTTTTAATATGTTCTTTTAAGCTTAATTGAGGCAGAATGGAGAAAAAATGGTCCCCAAATAAAAGGAAAAGATACAGCCCCTGCATGAAAAAAAAGAATTTGTGTTATAATTCTTTTAAAAATATATTATACAAAAAATTAAACCATAAATAGTAGCATAAAGACCCCTTTGCTCCTCTCCCTCCCATTGGTCCATCCTTGAAAACACACTAAGAATTTTGGGACATATTGTATATGTCCTTTTAGTTCTCTCCCCGTTAGAATATAAGATCCTTGTGTGTATGGGTTGTTTCACTTATTGTCTTTGTATTCCTAGTGGTTGATGCTTAATAAATACTTGCTGGTTGATAATTGATATTCCCATATTAAAAATGGAGAAACTGAGGCTTAGAACTTGCCTTGGGTCACACATCCAATAAGCATATTAGGTCTCTTCCAAACCTGGCTCCTCTAAAAGCAAGTTCCTTGCACCTTTCAGCAATAAGTTTTTATGGCTTTGGGAACCTTACTTCCCCACTCTCCAGTTTCTTCATCTGCAAAATGGGAACTCCCTCCTGGATTGTTGTGAGGATCACATGAAAGTCTGGATAAGAAAAGCACTTGGGGAATTGTAAAACTGATACAAATGGGAGGAATAATTATCCAATGTACCCATCTTTTGGAGGAATGGACTACACTGCAGAAGAAGGAGTACAACTGAGAAAGCGGAAGGAATACAGGGAAAACTCCTTGCCCATTGTATTTACTGAACTGCACTGAATTATGACTAAAAGCCAAGATCTGGCTTCAGGCAATTGCCTAAATCATTTATGGCCTGACAAGATGGGGAGGGGGGAGAGGGTAGTGAGGCGATGGGGGGGGGAATGTTCTTGTAATTCTTCAGTCTGAGGTACATTAAGGAGCCATAAGCCATGTCGAGAGCTTGAATTACATTAGAGAGATTATCCTGTTACAGTTCATAATCCTGGATAATATACCGTCCTACAGCACACCTGCCCATGATAAATCTCACCCTGTAATGGGGTAGTCATGACCCTGGGGACCCAGGGAGACCTGGGTAGCTGGGCAGGGAAAAGAGGCCACGAGAGGGTAGGGCTGCTTGGCAGAGCACCCCTGCCCCCACCTCACCCCCATTTCTCCCAGATTTACCTCTCTGACTGTTGAGGGGCTTCTGCTTTACCCAGGAATATCTTGGACAAACCAGAAGAATTAGGAATTCTAAACTACTTTGTCTGGCAATCAAAGACCTCTAAGACACAGCCTCAAATTGCTTTTGTATTTCACTGTATACTGTGAAACTTTTATTCCTGTAAGACTTGTGTACTTCTTGTCTCCAAGACATTCAGAGATATTCTGAGATTCATTCAGAGATAGTTAGGTGCTATAGTGGATAGCATGGTAGAATTGGAGATTGGAAGACCTGAACTTCAGACATTTAGTAGCAGCAGGATCCTATGTAATCATTTCACTTATCTTAAACTCACTTCTCTCAGCTGTAAAATGGGAATATCCATAATATTTATTATGTACAACTTGCTATTCCAGAAACTATCTGCATCCAGAGAAAGAACTGGTAAACAGAAGTATTTATAGAATGGGTTTATATATGTGTGTGTGTGTGTGTGTGTGTGTGTGTGTGTGTGTGTCTAATGGTAGTCATCTCTAGGTTCATGAGCAAAGGAAAAAAGAGAAAGTTACATAATTTTATTATATATTTAATAAGAATAGCAAGTTGTATGTAATGTATTTGCATTTTCATATAGAATCTTTTTTTCCTTTTGTACTTCGTTATGGAAATGCTTATTTTATTTCTTAAGTTCTGAATAAAATAAATTTAATTTAAAAATTACATATCTCACAGAGTTGCTGTGAGATGCATGCTGCTAATTTTTGTTGAGGACCAAATGACATAACATATATAAAGGCCTTTAATGTATTATATAAATAACAGTTTGTTGTACCTAATATAAGGGAAAGAATATTGGTTCTAAAGTCAGAGGACATGGTCACAATTGGTCTCTGATGTTCCTAGCTGTGGGACTTTGGGTCAATCATTTTACCCCTATAAATCTCAGTATCCTCTTGTAAAAATGAAAAAAAAAGACTATATGATATCTGAGGTCCCTTGATGCTCTGGATCTATGAGATTATCATTGTTGTTATTGTTATTAATTTCCATCTTGGAGCTTTTGCTAATGTCTGTCACCACATCAACTTTTTTCTTCTCTGAATCTTCCTTGTGTTTCAAGGCTACTATAGGTATGAAAGCCCAGTTCAAATCCCTCTTCTTTCATGAAACCTCTCTGACTTCTCTAGTCCACTGGAATCTCACTCCTCACTTTTCAAAAGATTTAATATGTGTATTATTAATTGGGCATCTAATATATTTTTGTTGTTGTTGTTTAATTTTTCAGTTTGTTGTTCTTATCTGCCTTTCTGTGACCTCTTTTGGGGTTTTCTTAGCAGAGATACTGGAGTGGTTTGCCATTTCTTCAATATGTGTCTAAGATCAAATTTGAACTCAGGTCCTTTGACTCCATGCCCAGTGCTTTATCTACTGTGCCTTCTAGCTGCCCCTAATAAATATTACTTAATACTTTTATTTATTTTTTACATGTTTACATGTTATGTTTCCAAGAAAACTGTAAACTCTTTGAGGGTAGAGATTTTGCCTTATAATTCTTGAACTGCAGGATTGTAGAGATCAATAGCAAGGTTATCAATTGCAAAGGTGAATTTAATGGTTCTTTAATGATTCATTCTTGTTTTTCTAAGGATTATAAAATATCTGACTCAATATAGCCCCACTAACTGGAAGTGTATTATCCCTATTTTATAAGTGAAGAGAGCTCAGCAAAATATCATATAGCTGACAATCTGAGATCTAGGGCTGGAAGGGACCTCAGAGGCCATTTAGATCAACCCTTTTATTTTACAAATGAATTAACTGAGGCCTAGGCAAGTCGAATGACCATTGAGTCATTATATTGTTGAAAGAATTGGACCTCATCTGCCTCTGAAGCTAAATGGAGGCTACCTGATTCTTTCCAGAGAAAAAAATAAAGATATTGGTCGAGTTGGTTTCATCATTCACTTGAAGGCATCAAGATGCATCATTTCATGGTCTACTCGGTCATTTGCCTTGCATTGCTCACAATAAGCATGAGCCTGAAGATAATAAGAGACACTTGTAGAAGGTGAGGAGGTAGAGGAATTCTATAGGGAACTTAGCAAAATCCTTCAAGCCAAGTTAAAATGTATACATTGATATATGATGACTTCAGAGTGAAGGTCAGTACAAGGGAGAACAATGAAAACTATGTTGGAATTATGTTTCAAGATTAAAAACAAGAAGACAAATCATATATCTTATCTCTCTACACTAATGGTTCTCAAACTTTTTGGTCTCGGAACATTTTTACATTCCTCAAAATTATTGTGGACCCCAAAGAACTTTTGATTATGTGGATTATCAATATTAGAAATGAAAACTGTCAAAATTTTAAATCGTAATTAAAATAATAATAAATTAATCACATTAATATATTTTATGAATAACTATTTTCTAAAACAAAAAAGAATAATGAAAAAGGTAGCATTGTTAATGTATTTTTGTAACTCTCTTTTAATGTCTGACAATAAAAGATAACTATATTCTTCTATCTGCTTCCGCATTCAATCCATTTCCATATATTATCTGAAGTGACATATAGGAAAAAAATCTAGCTTCATATAGATAAGTAGCTGAGAAAGGAGGGAATATTTCATTGTCATTAATAGACAAATAATATCTTAGAATTATTATGAAAATAGTTTTAACTTCTTAGAGTCCCTGAAAAAGTCCTGGGCGACTCCTTTAGGTCCTTGGACCACAGTTTGAGAACTGCTGCTCTATACCATGACTGCTTCCTTTAATAAATAAATAAATAAAGGAGTTGGCAGGTCTTAATCATGGTAATCATGAAGCCACACAAAATTATGAAATTGACTACATTTTATAGACAGGAAATAAATTAATATTTACTACTCCTTTATAGGCAGTAAATAACTAGTCAGCAATATTTTTGTGTTGTTTCATGCTTACCCTCCCATTATTTTAGTAAAGATATACCAAAAGAATAAAGAAAGAAGATGAAACCACAGGCAATTGCAGTTCCAACTTAAGTCATTCTAATAAACATTAAATGTCTGAGACCCATATCCATCATTCTATCTGTTGTACAATTGTAGATGGACAATGAGCCTTCAAGAAATTGTTTAAAATAAGTTATTCAGGAAGTATATGAAAACTACTATAAATGTTTATGTACATATAGGTCCTTTCCTTTTTTTTTATGTCATTGGGATATAGGCCTTGCAGTGTATGCATTGTTTTATGGCCCTTTGGGCATAGCTCCAAATTGCTTTCCAGAATGTTTGGATAAGTTCACAACTCCATCAACAATGTGTTGGGTATCTCAGTTTTCCCACATCCCTTCCCACATCTCCTCCTAAATCCAACATTTTCCTTTTTGTCATGTTAGTCACTGTGATAGATCTGCCAAATGAAATTTAAAAGATTTAGAAGAAGGACTGCTGTATGTTAGGTATTCTATGAATGATTAATTTAAGGATTTCTTTGATATTCTGATGCTTTTGTGAATATATGACATGTTGTGAATGACACTCAACAACATTCACTCTTGCAAAACTTTGTGTTCCATATTTTATTTGTGTGACAGCCAAGCGGCCAATGTCATTGTACAGAAAAATCTTTTGGAAAAAAAGGTATAAGAAAGTTAGGAAGGTAGGAAAAATCTTAGTTATAAATGACTTTGAATGCCAAAGCATTTTTTAATTTGTTCCTGAAGTTAATAGGGAACCACTGGACTTTATTGAAAGAGACAGAGAGAGACATAAGAGACAGTGTATTTCTGCTTGTGAAAGAGAAAAGTGTGTGTGTTTGTGGGTGGGTGGGTGTGAGAGAAGTGTATATGTTTGTGTGAGTATGTGTGTGTGTGTGTGAGAGAGAGACAAACACATAGAGATTGTTGTACTTGTGTGTTTATGTGAGAAAGGTCTGTGTGTTTGTGGGTGTGAGTGTATGAGAGAGTGACAACGAGGGTGTATTTGTGTGTGTGTGTGAAAGAGAGAAGTATGTTTGTGTGTGTGTGTAAGAAAGAAGTGGGTGTATTTGTGGGAGTGTGTGTGAAAGAGAGTATGTGTGAGAGTGTGTATATGAGAAAGAAAAGTGTGTGCGTGAGAGAGAAAGAGAAAAAGAGGGGGGTGGGAGGGAGGAAGAGAAGGAGAGGGAGAGAGAGAAAGAGGAGAGAGGGAAAAGGAGAGGGGGGGAGAGAGGGAGAGAGAGAGGGAAAAGAAGAGGGAGAGAAGCAGGGAGGGGGGAGAGAGAGGGAAAGAGAAGGAGAGAGAGAAGGAAAAGGAGAGGGAGAGGGAGAAATGGTCACACCTGTGCTTTAGGAAAATCACTGCAGTAGCTGAATGGAGTGTGGATACACTTGAGACTGGCAGACCTATCAACAGGTAGGTTATTGAACTAATCCAGGATAAGGTGATAATAAGGACCTGTACAAGGTGGTAGTATTAGAAGAGGAAAGGAGTATGGAAGAGGAAAAAGATGTTGAAAAGGTGAAACTGGCAGACATTGATTGGCAATACCTTGGAGACAAGGTGGTGGGGAAAAAAATGAGGTATCCAGAGTGACTCCTATGTTGTGAGCCTGTGGGATGAAAGGGGGGGTGGTATTACCCTTGAGGGCAATAGGTAGGAGTTGGGGAGAGTTTAGGGGAAAAGTTCTGTTTTGGATCTATTTAGCTTAGGATAGCTACAACATTCAACATGAAATATCTGAATGACAATTGGAGATCAGTAGAGTAATTGAAACAAGAACCATCAACATAGAGATGGTAATTAAATCCAAGGGAAATGATACAATCACGAAGTGAAATAGTATAGAGGTGAGAAGAGAAAAGGGCTTAAGCCCGAACCCTGAGGGATACCTGTGGTTAGAGAGCTGTGATCTGAAGAAGGACCCAACAAAAGAGTCAGAGAAGGATCAGTCTGAGAGGTAGGAAAAGAACCAGGAAATAATGATGTCCTGGAAACCTAGGGAATAATATCAAGGAGGAAAGAGTGATCATCGAAGGCTGCAACAATGTCAGAGGCTACAAAGATCTTAAAGAAAACATGGATGGAGAAAAGACCATTGAATTTGGCAACTAAGAGATCAATTGTAACTTTGGAGAGAGTCCTTTACAGTATATGAGCACCTATAGAGAACTATGCCATCTAACTGTCAATCCTCTTTCTTGTTACATGACCAGCTGATGGTGCACCTTTTTCTGCTCAAGTATTTTTAGAAGTGTTTATTGTCACTTTTGTTGTTGTTCAGTGATTTCACCTGTGTTTGTCTTTACATGCCTTCTTGGCAAAGATACTGGAGCAGTTTCCTGTTTCCTTTTTCAGTTAATTTCACAGATGAGGGAACTGAAGCTAACAGGATTAAGTGGCTTGCCCAGGATCACAAAGGTAGTAAGTGTTTGAAACTGGATTTGAACTCAGGAAAATGAGTCTTCCTGACTCCAAGCCTGGCACTCTATTCACTGTGGTACTTAGCTGCCATTCTAGTGTTTTACTTTACAGTAAATAAGAGTTTCATTATACTTTGAGCTGATCAGAGTATGTAGGTATAATCCTGTTATATTTTGAGCACACCATTTTATTATTATAATATTATAATTATTTATTATTAAGTTTTTGAGTTTCAAATTTTTTCTCTTCTTCCTTACCTTTACCAACCCCCTCCCCAAGACAGCAAGCAATCTGATATAGGTTTTATATATATATATATGTATATATATACATATATACAATCATTTAAAACATATTTCCATATTAGTCATGTTGTGTTATATATTAATTTTTTATCTTGCCTTTTTTATTATTTGTTTTATTAAAGCTTTTTATTTGCATAACATATGTATGGGTAGTTCCTCAACATTGATCTTTACAAAGCTTTCCGTTATAAATTTTCCCCCCAGTCCCCTCTCCTCCCCTAGATGGCAGGAAGTCCACTACATGTTAATTATGTTAAAATACTTGACAAGTCGAATATATGTATACATATTTCCATACTTATCTTGCTGTGCAAGAACAATCGTATCTACATGAACAAAAAATATCTGAGAAAGGAAACCCAATGCAAGCAAACCTCGATAGAGAGCATGAAAATGATATATTGTGGTCCACATTTCATATCCCTCTCTCTGGGTGTATATGGCTTTCTTCACTGAACAATTGGAACTGGTTTGAGACATTTCATTGTTTCAGAGAGCCATGTCCATCAGAATTGATCATCATACAATATTGTTGTTGCTGTGTATAATGATCTGGTTCTGCTCGTTTCACTCAGCATCAGTTCATGAAAGTCTCTCCAGGCCTCTCTGAAATCGTCCTGCTGGTCGTTTCTTACAGAACAATAATATTCCATAAAGTTCATATACTATAATTTATTCAGCCACTCTCCAATTGATAGGCATCCATTCAGTTTCCAGTTTTTAGCCACTATTAGTCATGTTGTGAAAGAAATTTCAGAACAAAAGGGGAAAACCACGAGAAATAAAAAACAAACACACAAAAAAAGGTGAAAATAGTATGCTTCCATCCACATTCAATCCCCATAGTTTTCTCTATGGATGCAGATGGCATTTTCCATCTCAAGTGTGTTGATATTATCTAGGATCACTGTATTGGTGAGAAGAGCTGTTTGCCATAGTTGATCATCACATAATCCTTTTACTCTGTATAATGTCCTCCTGCTTTTGTTCACTTCATTCAGCATCAGTTCATGTAAATCTTTCCAAGATTTTCAGAAATCAGTCTGCTTATATTTATAACAGAATAACAATATTCCATTACATTCATATACCACAACTTATTCAGGCTTTCCTCAATTAATAAGCATCCACTTAATTTCCAATTCCTTGCCCCCACAAAAAGAGCTGCTACCAACATTTTTGCACACATAGTTCCTTTCCTCTCTTTTATGAGTTCTTTGGGGCACAAACTCAGTAGTGACACTGCTGGATCAAAGGGTACCCACAGTTTGATAGCCCTTTGGGCATAGTTCCAGAATAATTGGATCAATTCATAATTCCACCAACAAAATATTAACAAGATAGGGTATATCCAGATCAATATGGTAAAAAAAAGTTTTGAGTCCCAAATTCTCTCCATCCCTCTTCTACTCTGCAAAAGCAAGCAATAGCATACTAATTATACTTTATTTTATTTTTTTTATTAAAGCTTTTTATTTGCAAAACATATGCATAGGTAATTTTTCAATATTGACCCTTGCAAAGCTTTCTGTTACAAATTTTTCCCTTCTATCCCCTCCCTCCTCCCCTAGATAGCAGGAAATCTAATACATGTTAATTATGTTAAAATATTTGACATATCAAATATGTGTATATATATATATATATTTATACAGTTATCTTGCTGTACAGGAAAAATAAAATAAAATAAAAACCTTAGAAGGAAAACATAATGTAAGCAAACATCAATAGAGAGTGTGAAAATACTACAATGTGGTCCAGACTCAGACCCCTCAGGCCTCTCCCTGGGTGTATTTGGCTTTCTTCATCACTGAAAATTAGAACTGGTTGAAACATCTCATTATTGAAGAGAGCCATGTCCTTCAGAATTGATTGTCATATAGTCTTATTGTTGTCATGTATATTGATCTCCTGGTTCTGCTGATTTCGCTCAGCATCAGTTCATGCAAGTCTCTCCAGGCCTTTCTGAAATCTTGTTGGTCGTTTCTTGCAGAACAATAATATTCCATAACATTCATATACCATAATTTATTCAGCCATTCTCCAATTGATGGGCATCCATTCAGTTTCCAGTTTCTAGCCACTACAAAAAGGGCTGCCACAAACATTTTTGCACATGTGGGGCCCTTTCCCTCCTTTAAGATTTCTTTGGGATATAGAAGTAGAAACACTGCTAGGTGAAAAGGTATGTTTGATAACTCTTTGAGCATAGTTCCAGATTGCTCTCCAGAATTGTTGGATCCATTCACAGTTCCACCAACAATGTATCAGTGTCTCAGTTTTCCCACATCCCCTCCAACATTCATCATTATCTTTTCCTGTCATCTTAGCCAATCTGACAGGTGTGTAGTGGTATCTCAGAGTTATCTTAATTTGTCATGCTAATTATACTTGTGAAATCATGTAAAACATATATCTGTATTAGCCATATCTCAAAAAAGCAAGAAAAACAAAGTGAGAAAATTATACTTAAATTTGTATTCTCTCTCTCAGACTGTGGATAGTGTTTTTCATCATAAGTCTTTGGAATTGTCTTGCATCATTGTATCAATTAAAATAGCTGATCATTATTATAATATGGCTATTCCTGTGTAAAATGATGTCTTGGTTCTGCTTACTTCACTTTGCATTAGTTCAAGTGAGTCTTCCTTTGTTTTTTTTTGAAATAGTATTTCATTACAATCATACGCCACAATTTGTTTAGCCATTCCCTAATTGGTGGGCAACCCCTCAATTTCCAAATTTTTGTATCATAAAAAGAGCTGCTATAAATATTTTTGTACATATAGATCTTTCCCCCTCTTTATGATCTCTTTGAGATCATATTAGTATTGTTGGGTCAAAGGGTATGCAGTTATATTGAGCAAATTGTTCTCCAGAAGGGTTAGAGCAGTGTACAACTCCATTAACAATTCATTAGTGTACCTGTTTTCCTTAATCTCCTCTAGTATTTGTCATTTCTGATAGGTGTGAGGTAGTACCTTAGAGTTGTTTTAATTTTCATTTCTTTAATATTTAGAGCATTTTTTTCATATGGCTATTAATAGCTTTTCTTTCTTCTTCTGAAAAATGCCTGTTCATATCTTTTGACCATTTAACATTTGGGGATTAAATTACCTATTTTCTGAGAGCTGAAGTTTCTTAATCTGTGAAACAGAAACAATAATATCTGCCTCACATAGTTATGAGGAAAATGCTATGAGGAAAGCATTTTGAAAATGTAAAGTACTGTATAACTATGTTATTGTTATTTTCCTTATAGGCAAAATTTTTGAAAAGTCAATATTAAGAAACATTAAGTCCCTGTTACATGTATGTTAAGCCCAAGGATACAAAGATAGAAAAATGGAATAATCTCCAGAGTGCTAGACTAAGAATCTAGAACAGTGGCATCAAAATCCATTAGAAACTGATCCCTACAGGTTGCCTATTGCTTTAGAAAACTACAAATTAACGTTATTGATGTTGTATTGTCAATGGATACAGGTCTTCGAATCAGGAAAGCTCTTCTCTTCCTGAGTTCAAATCCTGCCTTAGGAACTTACTATCTGTGTGACCTTGGGCAAATCCCTTAACCCTGTTTGCCTCAGTTTCCTTGTCTGTAAAATGATCTGGAGAAGGAAATGGCAATTCACTCTGTAACTTTTACAAGAAAAACTCAAATGGGGTCAAAAAGAGTTGCACAGGACTGAAAAAATGACTGAGCAGCAGCATCTGCTATATTGTATTTTTATTTATTTTGTTAAGCTTTTTCCCAACCACATTTTAATATGACTTTGGATGTATGAAAGAATATTGCTGCCCACAGATGGTCATGGTCTTGGATTTTGATACCTTTGTCTGGAAGAATTTAAATTCTGCCTCAGATATTTACAAACTTTGTGGCAATGGACAAGTCATTTAACTTAACATTTCTTCATTTGTAGAATGAAGGAGTTAGACTTGGTAGCTTCTAAGGTCTTTTCTAGGTCTAAATCAATGATGTCATGGTCTTAATTTATACATTTACCCAAATAGAAAATACATTCAAAATAACTGCAACGTAATTGGGAGAGGGGCTGAGCAATTGGGTCATATGGTGAATGAAAAAATGAATGAAAAAGCATTTATTACATCTTTACTATTTGTGGGGTTTTGGACAGATTGGATATTGATTAATACTTTTTATTTGCAAAACATATGTATGGGTAATTCCTAAACATTCACCCTTACAAAGCTTTCTGTTACAAATTTTTCCCCCCTACTCCCCACCCGCTCCCCTAGATGGCAGGATATTCATTACATGATAATTATGTTAGAATACTTAAGAAATCGAATATATGTATAATTCAGATTGGATATTGAGAGTAATTAGAGCCAGGGATTCTAATGGCAATGATCTAGGTCTTGATTTAGAGTATATGGGATCCCTGAGAAGTAGGGTTATACGGAATGAAAAAGAAGAAATGACTGTAGAAATATTAGGGAGGACAATAACCAGATGAGAGTGACATTTGCTTTATTTCTCTCAGTTTCATTCTCATACCACCATCCAACATGGTTATGTGACATAGTCCCTTTTACTGGGGAGCTAGAGCTTCATTATATTCTAACCTCGAAATACTGAACTGGGCCACACTGAATTTTGAGGTGTAGATAGGTGAAGGATGGATAGAGGTGACTAGTTCTAAAGTTGCTGTAGGGGTAGTGGTTCAATGGACCAGAAGCATGCATGCACCACTCTTTAGCTCCCTGCTTTTCTAGGGAACCCATCTGCCTCACTCCTTAAATATGTGTTTATGTTGTAGATTGAAGAAAAGAGAAATTTTTTTTTTCTGTGAGAAGGAAAAGGGAAAACACTGGGGGAGAGTGGGATAAGGCAGATCTGGGCCAATTCCACATGAACTAATGAATCTTGCAATTCAGAGGTTCCTTTAGTGTGAATCATTTTTATTCCCATTTTGCAGGTATTAAAATCATAGACCTTGGAATCGTGAATTTACAATTGGAAGGAAGGAAAGAAAGAGAAGAAAATTAGGGCTCAGAGACCCTGGATTTTTGACTGCAAATCCAGTGTGTTTTCCACTCTGTAGCAAGGTCCCCCTTTTCACTTTCTATTAGCATATCCTTTCCCCCACCTATTTCT